>WAAF01017038.1:0-59248 GCA_013400475.1 Tricholaema leucomelas | reverse complement strand
TCTACCACTTGGAGGAGGAAGTTGTCGTATGGACCATCCTTTATTGATCCATGGGCATCTGAAACAATTTCACACTGCTTAATTGTTTGGGGATTTTAGTTGTATCTTCTGTTTCATCTATACATTGGTAGCTATCAAATTCTATGATGATGCGAGTCATTTGTTGGGCTAAACAATACTTATCTACTGTTAATGGTTGATGAGGAATTTCACTGGGAAATTCACAGTCCCTGCAGCATGACTAATGAGACAGTAAGAAAATACAGCTCTTTGCAAAACAGCTCTGCTCCTTTTCTTTTTATTTTCTTAGTCCATTTGTTGTCGTATATGAGTCACTTAGTGGGTGGGCTAATACATTCCTTTTGAACCCATCGCTTACCACAAGTTTTGCTTGAAGTTTACAATCCTCAAAACATTCAATTTGCAATTACTTGAAAGATCAGCACTCTCTGCTGAAGGGTAGCAAGATGTAGTTTTCCAAACCACAGCATTTTCACTAGCGATCTTCTACGTAAATAGATATATACACACACACACACATAATTTCAAGTCCTGTGCTGTGTCACTAGAAAGGAAGTGGATGAAAAGGCATAATAAGTAATAACTTTATAATAACCATAATGAATAATAAGCTGCAGGTCGCACTGAAGAGTCACAGAGAATGGGACTGGTAGGACTAACTGTGTTTCAATGAACTATTTCTCCAAGTTACTCTTATCTGTTGGTAAGTATGACTTAATATGTCATCTAGTATCAGTTAACAAGGCAAGGTAGTTTTAGAGGGCACTTCAAATTTCACTCACAGAATGAATCTAGGAGAATCCTTTTTACCTTTTTTGAGGTGTTTTGCCCTGAACCACTGTGTGTGGGGAAATAGTCCTTGCTCAAGTGGTATTTTTATAGTAAAACGTCTAATCATTCTCAGTTACCCCAAATTATATTATTTGTCACTTTCACAGTTAAATGATTAGTCCTTCTGAAAATTCTATGTCTTGATGGAGAGCTAAGATGAAAGTGGAATATTGCCATAGCTACTGTTGCAGTTATTAAGCAGCAATATGAATGCTTTGGATTTGAAATCTCTGCCTAAATTAGTATCTTATATGTCCTTGAGCGTCTTGCAGTTTTCTGAAAGAAAAAATATTGCTTCACTAAGATCTGTGCTGAAGGGCTAGCATGCATTTGGAATTGTTCTAGGATCTGAACTCTCTGGCAGTTTTATTTCCTTTAGTTCAGAAAGCTGAGTGAATGAGGTTATATTTTTGAGAATTCATCTCAGCTCCTGGAATGATGAATCCGCTATCTCTGCCCTCTTTATGTGATTCCTCTCTGAAGTCACTCTGGGCCTTGCAAATTCATTTTTTCAGAAGAGCTTGACTGCGATTCATTTGTTTGGTTTGAGCTGGATTTTGTTAAAGTTTAAACTCAGAGTCATGTGGATAGCTATGTAGATACATTTCAGCATTGACTCCCTCTCTATTGTTTATCATTTTCAGAAATTTTGTTTTTCAGTAACAGCTTTTCTGACTTGTTTTCATTCATAGAATCATAGAATCAGTCGGGATTGGAAGGGACCACAAGGATCATCTAGTTCCAAACCCCTCCCATGTGCAGGGACACCCTACCCTAGACCAGGCTGGCCAGAGCCTCATCCAGCCTGGCCTTAAACACCTCCAGGGATGGGGCCTCAGCCACCTCCCTGGGCAACCCATTCCAGTCTCTCACCACTCTCACACTCAAGAACTTCCTCCTTATGGCCAGTCTGAATCTCCCCACCTCCAGCTCCTCTCCATTCCTCCTGGTCCTGTCACTACCTGATATCCTGAAAGGTCCCTCCCCAGCTTTTCTTCAGATACTAAAAGGCCACAATAAGATTACCTCAGAACCTCTTCTTCTCCAGACTGAACAGTACTAACTCTTTCAGTGTGTCCTCAGAGGAAAGGTGCTCCAGCCCTCTGATCATCCCAGTGGCCCTTCTCTAGACATGCTCCAGCAACTCCACATCCGTCTTGTAATAGGGGCTCCAGAACTGGATGCAGTACTCCAGGTGGGGTCTTCAGAGACTGGGACTACATTTGAGCATTATAGTCCCATCCCAACTTCATCTGTATGTAATATAGTTGCTGCACTTAGAACCACAGAAATCGCTGTAGAGTCTCTGCTATGTTTGAGACTCCAGTTACTGCAAAGGAAACTAGCGCAGTTATAGGAGTAGGTGTCATGAACTATGCAACTGCATAGATTGAGGGACTGTTGGAAAAGTGTACTCAGGCATTCTGATAACCTGTGATGCAGGCATATGATCTGTGTTGGTCTTTAAAACAAAAAATCCAGTTTGCATTATAATGTTTCCACAACAGAGGGGAAAGAAACTCCCACAAGTGCTGTGACACAGCATTCCGGTTCTTCTTCAGTCCCCATGTCTCTGGATAGCATTCTTTACCTATGCTCCTCCTGAAATGATTCACTTCTGTAACTACCAGTTCTTGTTAAATGATCATCCAAAATGCAGGAGCTCTTGGCAGCTCAAATCAAACAGAATTACATCTAAAATGGTTACTATCACAAAATTTGCATTAGAAGAAAACAAAATGGCTAGTAGCATCTGATTATACTATTATAATAATCAAGAGAAATCAGACATCAAGAAAAAGGTGAGGAATTATAAAAAACTATTATCAGTCAAAAAAAAAGCTATTGAAAATAACTGGTACAGATTTAGCTTGTGAGAAGGAAATTTTATAGTGACTGGAAAATCTTTATATCATCACTCTTTGACATTCAATCTGATATAATCATCAGATTATTAAAGTGCAGAAAAGGTGGAAGTTATGGGCTGTTAATAGCCGTGTAGCAATTCCAAGTTTGCCTGCATAAAAATGCATCACAATATACTTTTTGTGCAAAGATGTGGTTCTTCATTTTGAAGATTGTGAACTGGTAAGGGGAAGCTGTGTTCTGCTTCAAACAAATAAATAGAAGCTATCAAAGTGTTAGTTTAGAACAACTCAAGTTTGTCATTAATGTAATGGGATTTTTAGGCTAGTTTGTGCTAATTTAGAGTCTGATACTTTCTCCTAGAACTTCATGAAGTACCAAGAAAAGCTACAGGAACTAGAAGAAAGGTGGAACAGCAAGTAGTGATAAATTGAAAAGTTAACATGGAAAATACTGAGGGTCAGTAAGAAAACCAAATGCTAATTTAAAAGTTCTAGAATGTGGGAGAAGGCATGAGAGCTGAGAAAGCTCTGTGAAAAGCAAAGGGTGTGAAAAAAAGGCCCTATAGCAATGTTGTTCTGCAGTTGGCTATGAGCTAGAATGGTCCCATTAAGGCCACTCAGGATGGATAGAAATACCCTAATTTTAACTCTTCAGTACTGACAACAATGTGTCAAATCAAATTTTGAGTTGGGCTTCAAGGGTCATCTGAGTGTATATATATATATATATGTATATTGTTCTTCCTCCTCCACACATTGTAATAGGCCCTGCATGGATTTATCTCTTCCTTAAAGTCTATACAAAGCTGAAAGGAGACCATAGTGAATTAACATGGTCTGTAAAACTGGTAATGGGGTACCAGTTTACATCTCTAACTTTACCAGAACCTCTGTCCTGTGAAATGGAAACTAGCAGAAGATGAATTGGTCTGAGGGCAGGTAATATGAGAAAAAAAAAAAAAAAAGAAATATTAGGAAGAATAAACACTTTGAAGAATTGAATAATTTGCCTACTGTGCCTTCAGGCGATGACATTTGCTTCCAAGAACTAAAACTGCTGTAGTTGTGGTGGCATGTTGATTCTTTCACGTTCTCTGGATATTTGAAGTTATCTAAAGTTCATCCAAGTTTAACAAGCATGAAGTCCATCCTGTGAAGAGCTGACAAAGTGTTCCAGTAGGCTGCTTTTGCCCCTTTGAGTTTAGAAAAAAATGCCCCCAAAGAAAGTCCCTAGTTCAGCGGGTTGCACAGCAGCACGGATTTCATGATCTAATAATCCGAAGAGAGCATTAGACACTTGTGCTGGGCACCCTACATTAACTTTTCATTTTCTGTCTGATGCAAGCCATAGTGCAGATGCTGATCTGTCACCTTTCTAATGGGGTAAAAGTATGCTATCTCATGCACTGATTTAGGCTCTGTAGCCCACTGTGGCAGCTCTGATCATCCAGCATCTTACTCGTAGACAAATAAAGACTGCTTTATTGCTTCTGGGGCTCCATAACTAAAGCAGACTAGGAGAGATGAGAAGGAGTTTTACTTTTTTAATATGATGAATGACACCAAGAACATTCTTACAAAAGAAACAGGACAAATCTAGGTATTTTGGAATCATATTTTTATGATTCACTAAGTTTAATGTTGACATGCTTCTCGAAAGAATAAAATAATCATGGCAGTGGGAAAACCAGAAGTAAACCATAACTGCTTACCTGAAAACAACAGCCAACAGCTTAAACATAAATGTAAGGTCACACTGCCTATGCTTTTAGAAGAGGCGACAATTTGTGGTGAATGGATGTGGGAAGTTTTGACTGTGGTTGTGCTAGGGGCATTAGTCTGTCTGGCTAGCCAGCATCCAGCCAGTTACCTTAATTGTGGCTTATGTCTAGTGGTTTTGGTACCTTTGGAAAAAGGCTAATTCAAAGACAGACTTGACAAAATTTAAAAACTACTTATTCCCTATTTTCCTGGTTTAAGTTTCTTGGAATTACATCTTAGCTGTAGGCAAAATACTTATTCATGTGCATTGGTTTTTAACTTTCACTCTATCTTTCCCAATTTAGATTCATGTCAAGGTCAAAATATTCATTAATTTTTTTCAAAATGTTTGCCAATTTCTTTCTTCTCTGCTGACAATCTCATGAATGCTATAAAAAAGAATACATGATCTGCTTCTGAATTAGTTTAATCACATCAGATAATGCTTTTAATGAAAGATTGTGATGGTTTAGGTGTTACCCCCCCCCACTTTGGAAATCACCCGGACTAGACTCAGCATCTCTGGAAATTGAATGAAGCTTATATTTACAGCTAGCACAAAGTACAAGCAGATAGTTACAGTGTATACAGTTATAGACAGAAATATACAAGGTAAAAGTAATACAGAAACACAACAGCCCTCCCAGAAACCTGAGTCCCCAGGAGGGTCTCTCAACCACCCTTCCACCTTTCTCCCACCCCTATACCTTGCCCAAGACTTTGCCTTATGCTCAAGGTAGCTTGGAGGGTCAGCCAGGAGAGTTAGGAAGCAGGTGGATTAATCAGAGAGATGGCAGGTTAGGTTAGAGAGAGAAGTGCAGCCCACAAAGCCCAGAGAGTGACTCTGTTATCTATATTTATGTTCTTGTTCTTACACATTTCTGTTATGGAGGCAGGGATTTAATGTGGCCAAGTCAGGAATTTATATAAAAATAGAGTTATTTTATTTTCCCGAAAACTGCCCCCAAAACTGGATACAGAAATTAATTTAGTTTTAATTAGCAGGTTCAGTTGGTTGAGAATATCTACACAGATACCATAGGTAGACTTGACTATATTGGAAGTCAGAAGTTGGAAGAGGCTTAAGCTATTAAATATATATAGCGTCCCTCTTAATATAAGGCTGAGCCAAAGTTACTCATGGATAGTCAGGCTGGCTGAAAGGAAGGGCGGTCCAGATGCTTGTCCCTTCGGGTCTTTCAGAAGCCTCCGAGGGTCATTAAGGGCTATAAAGATGCATAAAGGAGGTGCTTAAGGTGAAGCCAAAGCAGAGACAG
The DNA here is from genome assembly GCA_013400475.1 of Tricholaema leucomelas. Lineage (NCBI taxonomy): Eukaryota > Metazoa > Chordata > Aves > Piciformes > Lybiidae > Tricholaema lacrymosa > Tricholaema leucomelas. Next base: position 53,490 of record WAAF01017038.1, on the reverse strand, counting down.
CCCTGTCCCTCAGGAGCTTGTCTTTGGGAGCGTCAGGGGCTCCTTCTGCAGAAGTTATCCAGGCAGGGGGAGAACTCCAAGGCAGGAACGAACTCCAAGGTGGGAACCCCAAGGCGGGAAGTCCTCTCCAATATTTATACCCTTCCTAGAGAAAGAGCTGAGTTACCACTTCCTAGGCATGAAGACCACAGCCAATCCCCAGCCAATTCCAGTGCAGGCCCTGCACGGGGTACCCCTTGTGCCAGAAGGGTCTCTTGCTCCCCCCCTTCACGCCTGCAGGGTCGGGGTGGGGTGGAAACAGGTCTTTTCGTGCCTTTTCCTCTCCCATTCAAACCACAGAGGGAGAAGAATTTTGTGGTACACAGGACTCCAGGACAATCTCAGCAAGCCTGTGAGTGAAGCAGACATCACCATTGTTTCCTTTTCACAGCTGTAATCTAATTCTTCTCACCAAAAAATTCTAGCTAGGCTCAAACTAGCACAAAGATCCCAACCACTTAACACGCAAGAAAGATCACAATGCCTTGTAACACATCTCACCACTGACATTGAAAAGGCAAACACCTACCAGGTGTGTTGTGGAGGGTCTGTAGGCCCAAAAAGAGGCTTATTTTTCGCCTTACCCTGCCTGGACATGTTTTGCTGCCCAAACCAGAGGTAAACACATTAAATGGATAAACAAGCACAAAAGGGGTACAATAGGCCTGGTGCCATAAAGTCTGGCCTGCCTAAGGTCCAGGTTGTAAACAGGTTATGTAAGCTGGTTGTAAACATGTTGCATAAGACCACGCGCTGAGTGTGTGGCCCACCTATGCTCTCCCCATATTTGGGGGTACTAGGCTTGTGATCTTGCCTATTATGGTATTGTATGGCTGACTGCCATAACCTGATTGGTCATTCTAGTGTCCAAAGGGCCATTAATCTCAGCCCACAGTTGATAAATAGAGGCACACAGGTAAACAACGTGATTCTGCTCTCTCACTCTCACTCATGCTTCACCAGCGTGCCCACACTCAGGCCCCGTGCTCGCCCCCCCCCACTCACAATTGCTCGCATTCAGGTACATTCTCTCATTATGAGGCTTTAGATTCATCAGCCTCTTGCTTATGCCTATTTGCTGTTATTACAGAGACAGAATCTCCCATAGTCTCCCGAGCAGCCATGTATGCCTGCTGCCTTATCACTGCCTGGTAAGTGTGTTACTACTGCCAAGTTACCAGGAAGCAGACCCCACTTGTCTGCACATGCGATCAGCCTGAGTAGCCAGCATAAGACCGTGCTCAGGCTGCACGGCATCCTTCTCCTGCACCTGAGGTCCTGCCAACAGTCCCCGGATGGACAGAGCATCCAGAAACCAGGAGACAAGGGCAGAGATTGCATCCTTGCCAGGAAAACAGGGTGAGAGAATGTTCATCTCCCTGTCGTGGAGGGTCTGTAGGCCCAAAAATAGGCTTATTTTTTTGCCTTACCTTGCCCAAACATGTTTTCCTGCCTAAACCAGAGGTAAACACATTAAATGGGTGAGCAAGCACAAAAGGGGTACAATAGGCCTGGTGCCACAAAGTCTGGCCTGCCTAAGGTCCAGGTTGTAAACAGGTTATATAAGCTGGTTGTAACCATGCTGCATAAGCCCACACGCTTAGCATGTGCCCCACCTATGCTCTCCCCATATTTGGAGGTACTAGACTTGTGATCTTGCCTATTATGGTATTGTTTGACTGACTGCCAAACCCCGATTGGTCATTCTAGTGGCCAAAGGGCCATTAATCTCGGCCCACAGTTGATAAATAGAGGCAAAAAGGTAAACAACGTGCTCTGGCTTCACCTGCCTGCTCTGACTCCATTGCTGCAGCTTCACCTGCCTGCTCTTGCTCAGGCTCACACTCAGGCCCCGTGCTTGGGCCCCCTGCTCACAATCTCTTGCATTCAGGCACACTCACTGATTATTAGATTTAGCCTGCCTTTACCTACGGAGCTCAGACTCTGAGCAGCCATGCACCCTATTGTATGCCCGCTGCCTTTAATGCCTGGTAAGCGTGTTACTGCCACTGAGTTAACCAGGAAGCAGACCGCTCTTGTCTGCACATGCGATCAGCCTGCCAGTGACCGTGAGAACGTGCTTAGACCACACGGCACCTGAGGTCCTGCCAACAGTCCCTGGACCAGCCCCTGGACAAAGCATCCAGAAGAAGCCAGGAGACAAGGGCAGAGATTGCATCCTTCGCCAGGAGAACAAGGTCAGAGACTGCATCATTTCCCACAGCTAGCTGGGAAGACTGCATCCTTTCCCCAGAAGCCGGGAACATTGTCATTTCTCCAGAAGCCAGGAAGATTCTCCTTTCTCCAGAAACTGGGAGGATTCCAGCCTCAAGGTCCACAGGCAAAGACTTCCCTGAAGTTTGGACGCTAGGTATAGGCTGTGATGTAGCCCCAGAGGGTGATTATTGATAATTAATCAGAATCGTGAGTAAAAGCTTTAATGCCTCTGTAATTCCTATTGCCTCCTGCCATAGAGCAGAAAGAGTTTCAGCCCACTCTGCTGGGTGAATAGTATATAGACCCCAAGCGGCATTCAGCCACGGGAAAAACCCCTCTCTCTGTTTATAGTTTGAATGTTTTGCTAGTTATTAATAAGTCATATTGTGGTATTAATCCTATAATGTTTCCATGACTGTGTAGAATCCTATTTAATATTAAATACAGTGGTTGGGGGTGGTGAGAGTTCAGAATATTGAAGTTAACAAATCTATATTTTTATAAATATTATCTCACTCCAATTAATTTCTCCCCTCCGCCACAAATCGGCGTAGGCGGCAGAATCCCCCTCCGCGGCAAGGTGTTACCTCTGACAAATATTAAGATAGAGTGAGAATCTTATTTTGTTTAAAGAAAATCAATAAAAAGCCTAATATGGAGTCAAGCAATCCACTGTATATTGCATCAGGTGACTACCTGAATAACGCTGCTTTCTTCATCTTTTTAGAAATTCAATATGCTATTGTATGCAAAGTGGTCATGTCTGTGAACGTGGTGAGTGCAGCCTCTGTCTAGAGAATTTAGGTAGGTGGCATCCAAGCAGCCAGGAAAAACTTTGGGTAGAAGATCCCTGGTCTTGCAAAACGTGCTGCTGGATTGTTGCAGAGAATGTGCTGTCAAGACTTGTTATGTAGTTCACTCCAAAGCACATGCAGGACACGATTGTAATAGGATGTCAGCTCAGATCTGAGTCATATCTTTTACCATCTTTACGTTTTGCCAGGCACAAGTATTTTATACAGGTGTCCATCTAAGAGCTGTTTTGACATGATTAAGTGAGATTAGTTTAACGAGTAACATGATTTTTATTTAGTGATCTCTTCCTATAAAAACCAAGCAAGGTTTACAATACATTTAAATAAAGAACTGATTTTGAAATGACAGTTAAAAGCATGTGCCTCTAACTGAGCCCAAACCAAGATCATCGTCTCTTACAATTTAAGTGTGACAAAATCAGGGAGTTTAAAAAGCAGAGGGTTTTGGCTTTAAGGCTTTGGCTATCAGAGCTGAGGAGCAAGTTGCATGCTTTCCATTACACTGATAAGAAAACATAGAGCTACATAGACTTTCTGAGTTCAAAACTGCATTCTTAAGTAGGAATTACAACATTATACAGAAATTATAAGGGACAATGCAATGGACTGTCAGCAGTGTTAATTGCCAACATTAGAGCTATTTGGCTTTGCCTGGGTTCTTAATGCTGTTTAAATAAATACAGCTCTTTCTCCACCTTCCATGTGATTCTTCCTTCTGCAAAAGAGCCTTCAGTTAAAAAAAAACTTCCCAATGATTACAGAACACATTTATTTATTATTCAGATGGTTCATTTATTAGGAATAAATAATTTAAGGGTATTATTTTCTTCTGTTTAATTAACACATTAGCAGTTGTGGCATATATGCAAAGTAATGCTTATGTTTAAACTCATTTCCCAGGCTATTTATCCCATTATACATGATGGCTACCCCACTTATTAAAAATTCTTGTCCTGAATAAATCGCTAAGGAAATGCTTGGAAACTTCTAGAGAGGAAATGGCACCTGCAGGAGCAGAGGCAAGGTTTACATCATTCTTTTCAGTCCTCTAACATTCAAGGCAAGTTTAAACTCATGGAGCAAGAGAGCAAGTAATCAGGAAAGCCTAGGTCTAGTTTAGACTTGTCAAGAAGCATAAATTACACTGGTGTCATTGCTGCTGCATTTGGCACACAGAAAAAACATTACTTCATATGAGTAGCAAAATCAAATTTTACTTCCATTCTGTTAAAAAGGTGGATATTTCTTCCTCTGCTTGGTTGCAATACCAGACTTTGATGTGCCATATTAAAATATCTGCTTTATAATGCTATCTTTTAAATCTACATTCTTCTTTAAAATGGCATCTAGGCTCCTCTCCTTTTTTTTGTCCAACAGGAAAACATATTGCCATTTCCTTTGTTAATACAGAAACTTCTAAATGTAGTCAAATCTAAATTCCTGTGGTCTATTTGAAAACAAAGCAAACCCCAAAATCCCAACATTATATATTAAATTTAACATCATGGCTTTAGGCACCTGATTGGATGATGTGCTACCCAGGTTTGGTGTTATGCAAACATAAAGTAATAAAGACCAGTGACCCTCAGACACTAATCCTATACCAAATGCTACAGTGGAGGTTTGCTATGGGATCTGAATTATGTGTATTTAGGTACTGAAATCTTCTGTATAGATGACAAAGTGACTTTTATAATGTTGAAAAATGTTTTGATGCTTAAGTTGTTCTTAAATTAATGGGGTCTAATACCCTTACCAATAGCATAATAACACTTTGTACCTGACTGCTAAGTTCTCTCTTCTTTATTACTTAGAAAAACTGATATTCTCCATTATATCATTAACTTTTATTTAGAAAACATGATCATAATGATAAAGGTCCCAGCTAAATATCCTGGTAATCACAAGGTAGGATTGGCCATGACCTTGGAGCTACTCAGCAAACTCTGTCTGTCAGAGTTAAATCCCCTCCTTGAATCAATACTGAGGAAATTATGATAAAAATAATCTTTACATCTCTAGACTCAAATGAATCTTTCTGATTGACTGCCTCTGATGCCAGGTCCATGTCAATAATTCTCAGTGAATGCATGGCAATGACCTTTTCCCCTGTGTTTTAGAATTTCTACTTTACTAGACCAATAAAATATGTCTGAACAATGTGGTGGTTCCAGACATGTGAATGGATGTCTCTCAGGCCAAAGGTAATCCTTCAGCAATGTTCTGTTTGGGACTAAATAATACATTTCCCTCCTGAAATGGTTCAGTCACAAACATATATGAGCAAAAATTGATAGATACACTGCTTCAATTACACTATGATTAGACAGAATTAAATGGATACAACATTTTCAACTTGCTTTCTTACACCTTGATAAGGGCTGTAGAAGTTACTGGAGACACCTGCTTACAAAGCAATATAAAATGTAAGATTTCATAGAATCATAGAATGGTTTAGGTTGGAAGGGACCTCAAGGATCATCCAGTTCCAATCCCCTGCCATAGGCAGGGACACCTCCCACTAGAAGAGGTCACTCAAGGCCTCATCCAGCCTGGCCTTGAACAGCTCCAGGGAGGGAGCAGCCACAACCTCCCCGGGCAACCTGTGCCAGTGTCTCACCACCCTCACTGTAAAGAACTTCCTCCTAACATCCAGTTTCAATCTCCCCTCTTCCAGTTCAAACCCATTACCCCTTGTCCTGTCATTACATGACCTTGTCAATAGTCCATCCCCAGCCCTCCTGTAGACCCCCTTAGATACTGGAAGGCCACTCCAAGGTCTCCTCAAAGCCTTCTCTTCTCCAGGCTGCAGAGCTTCAACTCTTGTAGCTTGTCCTCATAGCAGAGCTGTTGCAGCCCTCTGAGCATCTTTGTGGCCTCCTCTGAACTGGCTCCAACACTTCCATGTCCTTGTTGTATTGGAGGCTCCAGAGCTGCACACAGGACTCCAGGTGGGGTCTGAGGAGAGCAGAGCCAAGGGGCAGAATCCCCTCCCTTGCCCTGCTGCCCACACTGCTCTTGCTGCAGCCCATCACAGGGTTGCTTTTTGGGCTGCACTCACACTGCCGGCTCATGTTGAGCTTTTCATCAGCCCAGACCCCCAGGTCCTTTTCCTCAGGGCTGCTTTCAGCAATTCCCCACCCAGCCTGGAGCTGTGCTTGGGATTGCACCCACCCAGGTGCAGGCCCTTACACTTGAGCTTGTTGAATGTCATGAGGTTGGCCTGGGCACACCTCTGCAGCCTGTCCAGGTTCCTCTGGATGGATCCCTGCCCTCTAGCAAGTCAGCTGTGCCACACAGCTTGGTGCCATCTGCACACTTGCTGAGGGTGCACTGATTCCTCTGTCCATGTTACCAACAAAGATGTCAAACAGCACTGGTGCCAGCACTGACCCCTGAGGGAGCCACTTGGCACCGGTCTGCAGGTGGACATTGTGCCCTTGATCACAACGGCAGTTATTTGCTTTATGCTTCTGCATAGTGCTACATCATCATTATTGTTTAGGAAAAAATTTACCCACCTACATCCATGACCTGCATAAGACACCACCAGCAGGGTGAGGAACACCCAGGCTGCCATGTCAGCGAGCAAATGCAATCAGGTAAAAGGAAAACAGGTCCCAGTGTAGGGCCACGAGCTACTCAGGACCAGAGGACAGAAATTATTTTTACTCCTTTTGAGGATTAAAAATGAAAATGCTGCACACACAGTGGAAGTTTAAAGGGAGATTCTATTTACAAGTCCATATGTACAGAAGGCAACCAGGTGGAATGAATACATTCACAAACTAGGCCAAGTCTGTTGGACTGAAACCTTCTACAATCCTCCACCCGCAGCAGGCCTGACAGTAGGCCAAAATCGCTCTCCCCACCTCAGGCCCACAAGGCCTCAGCAGGCTTCACGACGCATCTCAAACTTCCCTGCAGTTGGGAGCCATCTCCCCACATGAATTCTGAGGTAAGTAGAGATGCTGCTCTTCCCAGAGAGTGGAGAAGTGACAGGAGGAGAAGCAGGGAGCAGAAGAGAGCAGCATCAGCCAGGCACTGCTTTGTAATCTATGACAGGAGAAAGCAGAATAGAAAAACAATGCCACAGTACCCTGGGCTGACCAGGTCTGTCCCTCCAGACTCTCTCCTTCTGGAGAACTCTGCCTGCGTGGTGGTCTTAAGGGCATCTGGGCCAAACCAACACAGCAGGTTAAGGTGTCAGAGCTCAAATTGTCTGTTCTAATACCAATGCAATAGTATCTACTGGTGAAGTCTTGTACGCCTTTGTACTCCAGCTCCTGGCCTGTTCAATGGGGTAATTGTCCCTTTTATGTTTTCTGTCTTACTTATTTAGACTGTAATATGGCTGAGAAGAGAGAGGCATCTTCCTGCACAGCATTTACTTTTCACACTCCTAGATACCACTCCCAAATCAGTTGTATCATGGATTGCTAATAATAGGTATGGGTTAATCCTTAAAAGCAGTATTTTCCAGTTTTCATTTCCTCAAATTCTTGCTAGTTCATTGTATGAAAATACTTTGCTCTGATTTATTTATTGGTTGTGTCTGAATGTACACAACTTCAGTGTAATAGTCCATAGGTTGCATTTGAGACCATTCAGGAAGTGGGATGTTGTTATGGGCTTCTGTTGATGCCACATAGGTTAATCTTTTGTGAGTTATTTTAGTTATCAAACTAAAATCACATCAATTTTCAAGTTCTCCTATGCATTTGCAGTCTTTCTCAGCCTGAGTGCTATAAATGTGGATGATTTTGACCAGGACCATGTGGAGTTATTCTGTAATTGATGTTGATAATGCTCTCAATGCTATATTTAATATTAGTCTCTAGGAGATGAGTGCTGGGGCACTCAGCACAGCAGTGCACCTCTACAAAACTCAGTGTGCATAGTGCAGTACACCATACATTCTAAGTGCTCTTGAGTTGTTTGCAGGAACTCCTTACTGTGCATACACAGCAAACATTGGTTTGGAACATTTGACATTTGGACATAGAAGAGTTTCTTCCTGACTCAAGGAAGTGACTTACAATAGCTGAGTAACTCATCAAAAAACCTTCTGTAGAAGCAGGAGAAACAAGTGAATGCTGGCAGATTTTTTTTTGTGCCTAGCTGCTTGGTATGCCAGATTATCTTACTACTGATTTTTCGTGGTTTTTCTTTATGTCTGTTTCATTCCAGCTCATAATAGAGATTGCAGGAAAGCAGATTCCATAACTGATTAAAAGCGTAACCAAAAAAAGCATTAGAAATTTGTCCCTACTGGCATGATTTGGAATTATTTTTTGTCTGGATTAAGTGCAACAGTAAATGTGTCTTTCCATCCTTCTTCTCCAGCAGATGAACTGTTACATCAAAGGGTTGGAAAAGGCCTTGGATTCTTGTCCCACTCTTTTTTTTATTATTTCTCCTGTGTATGGTTGGTAGGAGGAAGAGGAGGGAATCTCGCCTCTACTCAAAGTGATTTGCTCAAGGAATTATGCTTCTAGCAATCATATAGAGAAAGAAAATGGAAAGGAATAACGGTAAAGACCCAAATTCAAATGATTTTACCTAATAATTGTGATGTCTTCTGTGTGCTACATGGGATTATGTTGGATGGTCCCTAGCCTTGATCTTTGGCATCCATTGTTCAGCTAACACTTATGCTATTTCTTTAGAACATCCTGAGTTTGTTCTCTGTCAGAATAACTGCCCTCAGGAAGTCAAGTGATGAACAAGCCTGTTAGAGTTGTGATCATGTGGTGAGTACTTGTTTTCTACAGCTAGATGTCTTTGATGAGCAGTCTAAGATACAGCAGGAAGTAAACAAGGTTGAAGAAGGGAGGGGATTTTGCAGTACATGAGGTACCTTGTACGAATTCCTTGTAGTTCTCACAGCTTGTATGTAGCCAGTATCTTGGAGACAATGTGGTTTATAATGTTACAGTGAGTGTCCTAATGTTTGCTTGTCCTTTCCTTCCAGAACATTCAAACTTCAGTAGTGCTGAATGCAAGTCTCACCTGGGCATAATTTCAAAGACCCCAGCACACGGCTTTCCTTGCCTTTACAGCTTGGCCCCACGTCCCTCCTGCACTGCTCCAAGGCTTGAAGTCTTCACTATTTCTTGTCAGTTTCTACACTTTACCAAGATCTTTTTCTCCAACAAAACTGTTGCTGTGTCCCTTGTCTAGAGAGATTCCAAACCCACCTGACTTGCTCCTGTGCAACCTGTTCCGTGTGACCCTCCTTCAAAGGGCTTGGACTAGACGATCTCTAGAGGACCTTTCCAATCCCTGCCCATCTGTGATTCTGGGTTTTCACTTTCTCTTACCAAGTTTAGATTTCCGAGGTCACTCATTTCTCCTCTGAAATTGAATTTACTAAACTGTTGCTTTATCTTTGGCCTGTTCCTTCCTTCCCGCCACCATCTCAGTGCCTTCCAGCTCTGGTGTAATTTGCATCCCTCACCAAACCCTTGTTTTCATCCTCCTGTCTCATATCTCATCACCTCCCGTTCTGCTCGTTCCTTTTCCTACCCCCCTGACCCTTCCCGGTGGCTCGCTCCCGCCCCACCGGGTCTGCTCAGGGGCCGCTCTGCCCAGCCCACACCGCCAGATGCTCGTTCGCGGGATGAGGACGGTACCTGCGCCAGCAAGTGCGCAAGGACCCCAGCTTTCCTCACAGCCGGCTTCTCGGCCAAGCCCGGAGCCCCCCGCCTCCCCTCATGAATATTCATATCTCCCCTCCCCGTGACGTCGCCGCGGTCCCGGGGTGGGAGCCGGAGCCGCCCCGGTGCTGACAGTGAGGGCGAATGACGGAGCAGCGGCGGTGGCAGTGGCAGCGGCAGCCTCCGCCCGCCCTCCCGCCTCGCCTCGCCCCGCAGACAGCCGCCGCCGGGAGCTGCCGCGCAGGGCGGCGTGTCGGGGATGCGGCGGCGCCGCTGCTGCCGGGGGCCCGCGGCGTTGCTGCTGCCGCCGCTGCTGCTGCTAGGGCTGGGCAGCCCGCTCGGCGCCAAAGGCAGGTAGCACGGGCAGCGGCCCCGGGGCGAGCGGGAGCGGCGGGGACGGGGCGTGAGGGCCGCTGCCCGCCAGCCTGCAGACGGGCCCCAAGTCTTTCGGCGGTGGGGATGTGACAGCGGTACCAGAGCCCGCGGGGTGGGGAGCGTGGCCGGCAGGGGCAGTCACCACCTGGCGTGGTGCGCGGGCGGGCAGTGCGGCTCTCCCTGGCGAGGCGCGGACGCTGAAAGTTTGGGGTGCGGGAGGCTGTGTGGGTCCCCCACAACTCACTGCCTGCTACTTTTCTGGCTATGCCTGGCGGCGGTGGGGAGGGGGACGCTAGAGCCGACAGAGCTGAGCAAGGGGTGCCACTCCCGGTGCTGCGGGGTCGCGCCCGGAGTCCGGCGCGGGTTGGAGCCGCGGTTGGGCAGATCGCGCGTAGGCTGGGGTCTCCTGCTTCGAAGTAAACGGTCCCGAGAAGCTGAAAGAAGGGGAATGGTACAAGAGAATGCAAACTGTGCAGTTTTGGGGGAGGCCGTAGCAGCGGGTCATCGAGAGCATCCACGCTCCGCTGCCGGCTTCGCCGCTCACCTCGCGGATGGAGGCAGCGCAGGTCGGGGCGGGTCTGTGGGGAACTGGTCCTCTGCGGAGCTTCTGCCCGGCTGCTCCCAGCCGCGGCCTCCGAGGGGCTGCGGGGCTCCCAGGCTTCTGGCTCTGCTTTCCTCTGGTTCCCTTTTCCCTTGGCAGTGTTTTCCTTCATGTCTGCTCTGACTTTCTGCCCCAAGTTTTAAAAACTTAGTTTTGAGAACTCGGTCTTAGTTTATTTTATGTTATTTAAAAGCAGTTCTGGTCTTTTTAGTTTTAGATGGAGCTTCACCTTTTGTTTTACCCGTGCATGTGTGTGAGAGAAGGGAAAACTTCAGCGTTTGGTGGGTTTTGTTTACATTTTAAAAACCGTAACTGCACGAGTGCTAACTTCGAGGCAAGCCTGTCTCTTTCCAGCCCGAACTTTATTTAGATTAACCTGTACGAATAAAAATAGCAGTAGGAAGTGAGTTACTAGTTCCGTTATTAACCCAACGAATACCTTGAAGTCCTGGTGGGACGCAGTGTTTCTTGGGCAGATTAACTATGTGATAAAACTGACAGCATGGAACATTTTGATGGAGAGGAAATTCCACTCCCTCCCCTCTCTCCCTCTTTTTTTTTTTCCTAATGTATTTTAAGGTACTTATCTTCTTCATATGGATTTTCTTTCCTATAGAAAAGCGTGCGAGTTTTTAGACCGTGGGAGATCTCTAAATGCTGCCCGTAGTTTATCAGACACACCGGAGCTGTTTGCTTGTTGGGGTCTAATTTGCATTTGACCACTGGAGGGCGGCAAAGAGCACTTTTGGATAGCGGACCCCGCGATTTATCACTATTTACTGCATAAAATTAGACATTTTAGGGGTATTTATTGATATTTAAGTGCTGCAAATTTTTACCTATTACTTCACACATTTTGTTCCCTAAAATTTGTTATCATTAAAGACACTAATGCAGAATTAATAAGGGAATAAACATATCTCGGTGCTGTATGCAGTTAATATCACTGATATACTTATCTCTGTGGACTCTGCCGTTGTTTCCCCCCCCCCCCCCCCCCCCCCCTTCATCTGAATAGTAGAGGAAAGAAGAAAGGGTTTATTTCAATGAACATCTGGTACTGATTTCTCCTTGCTCTGTGGTTTTCTGTGACATTTCATGGATGTCTCACATGCACTTGAGAAGCTTGATACTGTAGCCACAAATTTGGCTTTTAGCTTGAGAGTAGGTGATTTTGGTTGGAGGTGCAGGCAGGACACCATGCACACAAAGTGTGTACTTTAAGCATCTTGCATTTGCCAGTGGAAAAGACAGTCTACAATAACGATTACAAATCTCATCTGATCTTCTTTGCTGTGCTCTGCTGCTTCTCACTTTAAAACCAAATCCAGCTCCCTCCTTTGCTTGCACGTTTTTGAGGGCGGGGAGAAGGATTACAAAAACTGTCCTGGTTCTCACTGTTCACTCAGCAGAAAATAAGCATTTCTTTATGTCATAAAGTATCTCCAGGCTGTAAAAAATGTTTATTCTCCACATAAAAGAAAAAAAGGACAAAAAAAGACTCTGGTTTTTATAGAAAAACAATTACAAGAGGTAACATCAGAATGTTTAGTAGGTGGTCACTTGCAGAACTTAATCTTTATTAAGGACTTCTATGCAATTTGTGATTCTTTTAGCTTCCTAGCAGGTTGTGGACTCTGGGATCTTTAGCATGGATTCCAAAAAAAATCATCATTTTGGACAAAATTGGTTTCTTTAGAGTATTTTCAGAGAGCTTGATTCAGTAAGATGGAGAGACATACTTTCTGGATTAATCGAATTGCATTAATAGTGTATGGAAATTTTATGGACAGTCTCTCATGGTCTTCAGTTATGTAAAATAGAATATGCTGAAGTGTAAGGTTATTGGTTTTTTTTCCAGCACATTCAAAATTTATAGGTGCATTCGGTCACAGACAAGGAGAAATACTATTCCTTGCAACATTTCTCTTTCTGTCTCTCTACAAATTAACACATGAGGCTGATCTCTTAAGTTATTATTTTATTCAAGTATGTGCTATTGAAGTTCTAAAAAAAGTTTGCTAGATCAGAATTCTTTGTTAGACCTAATTAGTCAGCTTTTTAAGTTTGACTGTATTTGGACGTCATCATTAACATAAACATTATTTTAATCTTGATTTTTAAGTCCATCTGAAAGCATCTCAATGATCTGAATAATGAAGAATATTTAATTCCAAGTAAACTAATTACACAGGCAAAACTTGAAGTCTTAGTCATTCAGGACATTTCCAAATCAATGGAACATTCAGTCCCATTTGGCAAGTGTATTATGTGAATGCATCTGATATGATTATCAGTGGTAGAAAAACAACTCACCCTGGGAGACGAAAGCCAGCATATTCTTTGTAGAAGAAAGCTTAATGCTGGGGTAGGGAAGGAACTGAAGGAAAAATCTTTGAGAACATTCTAGACAAATCCCAGTGTCTGATTTTTTTTTTTTTATTTTTTTTTTTTTGTATCACACTGGGTTCTTATTTTTCATAGTCAATAAAGTAATTTTCTATATCAGTTTGAAAGAAAGAGATAAATCTCATCTAAAGCACAGGAGAAGTAATGTTTGGCAAACTGTTTGGGTCATGTGATAGAGGGTGAAACAAGAAGAACCTTGCTTTGTGCTCCTGATGCTTTCTGTGGTTCACCAAGAAACCTTGGAAGAGATATATTAATGGATTCATATCTCCATTTTCTCACCAACAGATGGAGATAGGAATAGTCTTTTATAAAGTGTTTTCATTGAAAAGCAGTTAGTGAGAAGTGACTCTTCTGTCTCACAGGATAAAAAAAAATCATCCAAAGATGAAGTCTAGATGTCAAAAGTCTGGATAACAAAACTATTTTGAGGTCTCAAAAGACAAATATTGGGGTGTTTGTTTGATATCTGCTTTAGTACTCAGGTATTTCAGCATAGAATACTGACAACTACAGTTAAGTTGTCGTTGCACAGCTGGAGAATGTTTGCCAGCCATGCTTGTATCATCACTAGTATTGATGGTGTTATTTGGAAAGGTATCAAAATTGGAAACCGAAGAGCTTCAAAGATTTTAAAGTGTATTTCAATTCTAAGGAACTGTGTGCCACTTGAAGAACATCCTGGAAGGTATGTCTTTTGTCACCAAACATGAAGTAGCCTGATTGTTTTGTGGAGTCAGTTTCATCATGCCTTCATGCCTTTTTTTGTCTTGAAGTGACAGCCCTCTCAGATCAAAAGCAGTATCTGCATCTGGATAAACCTTCTTGTGGCTGAATTGCACACTTGCAAGTAGCCTCGTTTTGTTTTTCAACCTTTTAAAGGTTTGAAGAATTGTGTGAAAGCTGATGAGAAGCTCTCAAAGGCACTCTCACCTTGTTGTGATTATTTACTGTTTAACTAGAAGCATTTGTTGATGATCTAATGCTCTTGCCCTTGCATTAGGCAATAAAAAAAGCAGAGTGTAAATTACTAGTTCTATATAGTTATAGCTTGTTGTGTGTTATGGAATAGAAGTTATTCCTAGGGCTCTTGAAAATAAAGATTCATGGCGGTGTTATTTAGTATCTGATAAAAACGTTAGAGGGTAAATTTTCTCAAACACACTTTTTATGTATTGGATTTTCAGTGTTAGATTGACAGGACCTTTGGGGAAAGTAATTTTGAAGATCTGTTTCCAGCTTCAACTATATATCCTTTCTTTCCTTTCTGCATACATTCTTGGACTCCTCTTGGTCTTCATTTTGAATTAGTTGTCTCAAAGTGATTTGTTTCTATTTGTTTTGTTTCCAAGAAGGCTGTATTAGAAGGTGGCAAATAGCTTAGTTGGCTTGTATCTGAATGGTGCAGCTAGCACTTAATTTAGGTGAGAGCACTTCCCTACTGTGAAATGAGTAATGGGAAAATGAAAAATAAAATGCATTCTTTCTATAGCAAGCTAATTGCTGGTGTCAAGTGTCGTTCCCTCTTGGCCATAGCCTATTTTTGCAAATAATAAAGTCCTGGTGTTCCAAACCTGTTTAATATTACTTAATGTTGTGTAAGTGTAATTTGACAAAAACAAATTTTGCAATCAAATAGCAGTGAGATTTGACCTGGCTCCGGTTTATGGTTTGTCTTTGGAGAGGGCTATGAACTAAGTGCAGCTTTTCTCAGAGACCTTTTTCCCCCTCAGATATCTTTAAAAAAAGGGCACTTAAAGTAAGAGGAATGTAGGGGGAATATATACAAAGGGATTTCTGGGTTGTCTCTGGTTTTTGTAGTGATTGTGCTTAAATGGTGGTTTCTTAGTCTGACCAAGTTCTTATTCCTTTTGATTCATTAAACAAAATTAACAGAAAACTCTCTACTGGAGAATGAGCTTTGGTTTCGGATGTTGCACTCCAAGTAGAATCTTGACCAGCTGGAGTTGGTTCCAAGGAGAACAGCAAGATAAATAAGTCCAGAAAAAGTGATGTGATGTGCTGAATAAATTGTAGTTAGCTCAATGCAAAAGAATTTTCAGGTATATAAAAAACTCCTGTATAGTGAGGGAGAAAATCCTATTCTTCATATTCTCTGGGGGTGTGACAAAAATTAAAGAGCAGCAAGAAAGACTGAAAGCAGACATTAGGAAAGGACTCCCTTAGGATATTTTAATGCTTTTAACTGGAGAGCTGTAAGAACTATTTGGAACAATCTTAGATCCTATAGGAGACCAGAACTTAGATTCAGAGAGTGGATCTAATGGCCTCCTTAGGTCATCTCAAACCCCACCAGAAAACAAACTACCCAGAAAACATTGCAATGATCTTGGTAGCAGAGAATTAAAAAGAGTTGGAGGCAGTGTGGGTATTTAATGCAGTGTTTTAACACCTGAGATACTTCTTTAGAAGTATCTTGTACTGTTCCTTGGTCTCTCATCAGGTGTTGACTGTAGACTAGCAAGCCCTTCTTCAGTGGCAGCTGCTGTAGCCATTCATCTTGGGGATATTCCTATGCTCAGTTACGTGTTATAGATAAACTCTTCCTCTTATTGGAAGATGCAGTGTTTGACAACTGTGTGAAATGGTCGTTATTCAGCTGTGTTGGGTTTTCATGGCAAGATTTTGGTAGCAGGGGAGCTACAAGGAGTCCTCCTCACTCTAAGGTGTGATGAACTGAGTGTATCCCCCATGCCCATGTGCTGCTGAGGACAAGATGGTAGAGAAAATTGAGTGTGAAGTTGAGCCCATGGAAGAAGGAAGGGGTAAAGGAAAGGTATTTTAAGATTCAGATTTTATTTTTCATGACCCTACTCTGAGTTGACTTGCAGTAAATTAAGTTAATTTCCCTAATCAAATCTGTTTTCCCCATACTGATAATTGCTGAGTGATATCTTCCTGTTTTTATCTCTATCCAGGAGCCTTTTTATTACATTTTTTATTTATATTTTTTCTTCCCAGTCCAGATGAGGAGGGAAGTAATAGAACGGCATACAGAGTCAAGGCACCACATCAGCTTATCTCCAAACCCTTCTCTATGGGAGGAGATGCAGAGTGTTGTAGATGTTAAACCTTCAAATGGGTTCAGCAAATCATTGTACAGCTTAACGAAAGGAGAAAAAAAATCAACACTTGCATAAAGTACAAAGGCACAACCTCTTGTAAAAGTGACCTTATGCAACCTATTGCTGGGACTCCTGGAGAATATCCAGGATCTGTATTTGTGGTTTTCTTTTCTGTAGGCACTTTCAGTTGGCTGTTGTCAAAGAGAAGGATGCTAGCTTTAACTTTCTGTCCTTCTTCAGACTGACTGCCCACGGTCTTTACCAGAAAGCCCAGTAAGTGTGGGGAGTTGTGAGTTCAGAAATTGACTTTATTGCTGGGCACAAATTGGGTGTTTTGTTAAGGGACTTATGCTGGACTTTATCCTGGCTTATTTGAGACTTGGCACACTTGGGTTTTGTTGGTTTTGTTTTTGTTTTTAATTTCCACAAATGCAGTTTGATGTAACACAGTGGCAAGCCCACGTTAAATGCTATACTGGTACCTTTGATAACTGCAGCTGGAGTAGAGAGGAGGGTGACTAGGAATCTGAACTCCCAGTCTGTTCAAGTTAAAAGTTTGAGAACAGGTGAACCTTGCTGACAATTTTGAAAAGCAAGAGTCAAAGTAATAAGCATAAAAAGAAGAGACAGTGTGAAAAAAACTAGAGGTGGGAAAAAGAAACCTAATGCCAACCAGGGAAAGGCATTTGTTATATCAAAAAGAAAATATTCTCTGACTGAAGTTAAAGTTTGTGGTTTGATCCTGTTAGACTTTTATGTATGAGTTCAGCATGCTGTGATGATTTAAAAATAGAAAAGTTGTCATGATTTGGAAAGGGTGTTTACAAAAATAAGTCAGAAGGAATTTTGCAAGAGATGCTTGTGGCATGATTTGAAGAGCTGTTAAATCTGTCGCTGTACTACATAGAGGCAAGGTTACTTGTCTGTCACTTTATGATGAAGCATACGAGGAACTTTGCAGCATCATATACTTCCCTTTACTCCAAGGTACTTCTTGCAGTACAGCGCAGCAGGATGTCTGCCGTTTGATTTCTGTAGTGGTCAGGCGATGTGTGTATAAAAGCATGCCTGGTTTAATTCTGTGTGTGTGCATATGTGCCTACATACTGAACTGTGGGCTGTATGAAATGGTACAGATCTGCAAGAATACGCCACAGTTTATTTTCTGTTTTTTCCAATGTAAGACTGGAGTGTATCCCAACTCTTGGAAAGGATATGTGAACTTGCCAAGCATGCTATGATGCAGTTAAGTCTTCAGAGGAAAGCCTGCAGGTGGAAGAAATTGAACCTTCATTTCCCTGTTGTTTACATCTCTGTGAACTCTGTCCATGTAATCTGGCTTCTTCTGAATGACTGCAAAACTACAGAGTGAGAACTTTTTACATCTTATTTTCTAT
Organism: Tricholaema leucomelas; assembly: GCA_013400475.1. NCBI lineage: Eukaryota > Metazoa > Chordata > Aves > Piciformes > Lybiidae > Tricholaema lacrymosa > Tricholaema leucomelas. Next base: position 35,892 of record WAAF01017038.1, on the reverse strand, counting down.
TAGGATATTTAGGGATGTCGACAACTATACCCAGTTGCGAAGAATTGTGCTTGTGGGCTGTAAGGGTCTGAGCAGATGCCTATAGGATGCCTGCAGTGCTTCAATGGTTTGTTTTCTTTTATAAACTGTGATGCATTATGGCATCAAAACTGCAGGTGACTGATAAAATCAACATAAATGCTGTAGTCAGAAAAATATGGATACCTATCTCTAACTCATCATTTTATTTGACATTCCCAATAAGTGACATAAAAAAGGATTAAATCCAGCACTCAAATGTTTAAACCACATTGAATCTAAATGGGATTTATCCACCTCCAAACCTCTGAAATCCTACTTGAGGTGGAAATGAATGATTGTTTGATTTTTAAAAGAAATTGCTGGAATTTGTGTAACACTCTTTGGTGTTCTGTTGCTGGGTGGTGTAATACCCTTGCTTTTGACTTTTCAGTCTAGTTGGAGTCTGAGAAAGATGTTCGAGCTTGGCAGCAATGATGAAGACTAAAAATGGTTCATACTCGGCCCTTGTGGGACTAAGTGTCTTCAAGATCATGCAGTGGGAGTGCAAGGCGACCAATGTATCATTTAGGACTCTAAAAGAGAATTTTGCCTATTGTCTAAATGCATTTTTTGGAGTTGGGTGTAAGCAGTGCAAATGCTGAATTTCAATACATTTAAACATAACTTCTGTCTGTATTGATTGTAAAGATGGTTCTTCATGGAACTGCAGTTTCCTTGCAGTAAATGCTGTTATTTAGATGTTTGGTCTTTGTATGTGAAATCTTGACCCTGGTTAAATCGATGTGAGATTTGCAGTCTATCTTGTGGAGTGGGGGCTTCATCCTTTATGTGCTTCAGTATAAATGTAAACAGTTCTTTCAAACCTTTTAATGTGCTTCAGCTAATAGCTGCCTTTATCCACAGAGAAGGAATGTTTGATTTAATCTCTTTCACCTTAGGGCTTCCTGTGGTATAATTGCATTTTTTTTGTTCTTTTCAAAGTGCTTTTCATTCAGTTTAGAACTATTAAGTGAAGAGTTAGTTGACCAAGATGGCTATCCTGCAGATATAAGTATGGCAGTTCTTCACTGTGTTGACTTCCAGAACATCTGTGATTAAGCAATCTCTCTCGACATTGACTGTCTTCCATCCCAAACCCGTCTGTTAACACTTAACTACGATGAGTAAAGACAAGTAGTGCTGCAGTTTCCCAAGGTTCCAACTGAACTCATTATGTCAAACCTTTTTTTGTTGTTGTAGCTGTTTTAAATCTGACTAATCTCTTGACGTTGTGTATCCCAAATATGGATAGCACTTGCTTGCTTGTCTAATAACAGTGATTAAGAATGCCATTTTATTTACCTAATTGCTGCTCTCTGTACATGTCTTAGGACAGTTGAAATGGAGCAGGACACCTTTATTTCATTTGAAGAAAATTACCATCAAATGTAAAGATGAAGACTGTGGTGTTTGCTGATCATTATTCCTCCATCAGCATTTCCTAGCAAATTAGAGTAAGCAAAATAGGTGAGGAAATCCAAGCTCTACCTCTTTTGTGACTAATTTCTTCTTGCTTTCTGGTTATCTCAGGTTCTCCTCTCACTGAAATATGCACATGATTATAAATACTACATGTGGATGTATGTGACTATTACCAGTTTACAATGATTTAAAAACTTGGGATGTTTTTCTGGACTTTCAAGCCTTTGCCCTTTTTACTTAATACTCCAGCTTGAAATCAAGAGACAAAGGAAATGCAATCTTTTATTCCTTAAAAGTTAATAAACCCTACTTGTATTATAAGGGACAAGTGAAAAACTAATACAGATGTATCACAAAAGCTTTCAAACACAAATGAACTAATGAACATTTCCCTCCTAACTTTGGGGGTGGTTTTTTTAATTATACCTAAGTGTTAGAAATCCAGTAAGAATCTGACTAGCTGGAACGCATGGCTGCATCTTGTCTACACTGGGTTGCAAAATTGCAGTAATTGGTTTGCATTTCTTGTTTATAAGCATAGCTTGCAAAATATGGATTGGTGAAACAGGTGAAATACCCTGAGCTCCCTGATAGCTTTCTATGTGATAGACACTGTTGGTTTCAAAAATCTGTTTTGGAGTTTGTTTCACTAAGACTGTTAGCAGAGGTCAGTATCTGACAGAATGCATTGGTAATTTCTAAAGAAATTGTGTGGTAGTCGCATTTGAAAGGCTTTTTTTGCCTTTTCCTTTTGAGAGCTACTTTAAAAAGTCCTGCACTGCAGTTGAATAGATGGTACTTGTCATTACTGTCAGTCTTAGGAAGACAAAAAGGAACTTTTGAGATCTTGGCACAGAATTTAAAATTAGTGCTGAGAAATAAAATCTGGAAAGGTTGAAGTTAGTGTGATTTATGCTAAGCTGCTGTAGAAAGTCTGTACTATGGTAATAGTCTTATTAATCTGAGGTAAACTTCATAAACTGTTGACTTGGTATCATAAATGGAAGAGTATTGGATATTGTAGTATCCCTCTTTTTCTTCCTTCAAAACAGCATAAACAGTGTAGGTGTAAAAAAAAAAAGGAAATATCAAAATGCAGTTACAGTGTTCTGCTGAAGTGAAAGGCACAAAATGAGTCATAGTTCTTGGGACAAAATAATTTGAAGAGCTACATTTCGAAGCTTATTTTTGGAAACTGTTTTTTTAATCATTGTTTTGGGGTGTTTTTCACTTTCCTCTGGCATTCCTTCTTCAGAGTGTTCTGTAGTCCTTGGTGTTGTGGGGTCTGAGAGCCACCTCCAATCGCTGCAAAACCCAAGAAAAACAAGTCTATTTTAAGTAGGCTTGTGTTACCATTCAGCTGTCCATCTCTAAATTTGTAGAGATCAGTAAATCAAGAAGGTTTGGAGCTACTTGCGAAGATTAGCAAAAATATCTCTGAGAGAATAGTTTGGTGGAAACAAAAAGACCTCAAAAAGTGTCATTCTGTTAGGTGGATCTGTAACTGTTTCTAATAATAAAAGCTATTTTGCCCAACACGAATCCTTCCTTTTATGACCTTTTATACCTTCTTTCATCTCTGTAGGCTTGAATGTACAATGTAAATTCTTGCAGGATTCAAAAAGTCTTGGTAAATAAATTATGGTAACTTCCAACAAATTCATAAACTGAAAAATAATTCCCTTCATGCTTCCAAACACTTAGATTTTTTTTTTTTCCTGTTTCAGTACTTGAAGCCTCTTAAATGAACATGGTCAGTGTTCCAGTGTTTGCACTGACAAACTGGAAATGTATCTCTTTAAAAGGGAGGGGGATAAAATTTGAGATGGCGTAAGTCACCAATGCCGTTTAGAGCAGCTGAAGCTATTGTCCTTATATTAAAGGTATAATGGAACACGGATTTGTTCGTGGCTTTTTTAAAATGTATTGCAAGCTTTGAATGAGTGTTCTCTGTATTTTTTCTCAGTTCTGAACCAAATATTTGCTCATCAGTTCATCAGACACATCTGGAATTTTTTTGAGCACTACTTCAGGAGTAGTGGTGCACTGTGCACTTCTCTTGGCACATGGAATGCAGCCTGGCTACATGGGCAAGAAGAAAAACTTGGTGTTTGCCCACCTACAGTCTGTGTTAGTCTCTGCAGAGCACTTCACTGGTTCTTGGGGGTGTTAAAACATATGTGCAATATGTACGTAAGTATTGAATGGTGAGCAACTGGTGTGAGGAAGATAAACAAGGGGTCAGAACAACTCTGAGAAGTGAATTAATCGTGCATCTGAAAGGAGCTGTTATTTGGGAAGTGCTTTCATTTGAGATGATCCAGAAAAAGGTAGCTGCATCATAACTTCAGAGGGATATTTACTGCTTCTAGGGCCAAGATTACATTCTACATGATGAAAACTTGGCATTCCTGTTTCCTAGTCTCAAAGAGTGTCTAACTCTTTGAGTTAGAATGGAATTTACTAGGCAATAAATCTCAAAATGCAGGAATACTTTTTTAAACCTTCCATCTGAACATGAAGAGCTAAGCCCATACATGGTTTAGAATCATAGAATCAACCAGGGTGGAAGAGACCTCCAAGATCATCCAGTCCAACCTAGCACCCAGTCCTATCCAGTCATCTAGACCATGGCACTAAGTGCCTCATCCAGTCTTTTCTTGAACGCCTCCAGGGACGGTTACTCCACCACTTCCCTGGGCAGCCCATTCCAATGCCAATCACTCTCTCTGTGAAGAACTTCCTCCTAACATCCAGCCTATACGACTTGAGGATGTGTCCCATTGCTGATTGCCTGGGAGAAGAGACCAAACCCACCTGGCTACAGCCTCCCTTCAGGTAGTTGTAGACAGCAATGAGGTCTGCCCTGAGCCTCCTCTTCTNCTGGCTGCTCTCAGCCACTCTGTCCCCAGTCTGTAGAACTGCTTGGGGTTGTTGTGGCCAAAGTGCAGAACCCTGCACTTGGCCTTGTTAAATCTCATCCCATTGGCCTCTGCCCACCCATCCAGCGTGTCTAGGTTCCTCTGCAGGGCTCTCCTACCTTCCATCAGATCAACACCTGCTCCTAGCTTGGTGTCTTCTGCAAACTTACTGATGCTGGACTCAATCCCCTGGTCCAGATCATCAAGACGTTGAACAGGACTGGGCCAAGCACTGATCCTTAGGGAACACCACTAGTGACAGCTGCCAACTGGATGTGGCACCATTCACCACCACTCTCTGGGCTTGGCCTTCGAGCCATTTCTTGACCCATACCAGAGTGAATCTATCCAAGCCGTGAGCTGCCAGCTGTGCCAGGAGCTTGTTGTGGCAGATGGTGTCAAAGGCTTTGCTGCGGTCCAGGCAGACTACATCCACAGCCTGCCCCACATTCAGCAGGCAGGGATCTGGTCATAAAAGGAGATCAGGTTGATGAGACAGGACCTGCCCTTTCTAAACCCATGCTGGCAGGGCCTGATGCCTTGGTTTAGCTTAAACGTCTTTAGAAACACTTGAATCTGAACAATATAAATGCTTTCTCTACAGAGTAATACTGTGTATGAGGAAGTCTTTCACAACAGCAATTCCAAATACATCCTGTACAGTAGAGCATGTTTAGTTACAGCAAGATCACCAGAAGAGGATAAAAAGCGTGGCATTTCGATTAAGCAGACAGCGCACTTCCAGCACTGCAAACCTGACTGGACAGAGAGGAGCTGGGAGCCAGGAGCCTCAGTGTTCATGAGCTCAGTCTCCAACCTCTTCAGACTGATTGGAAGGTATTGGAATTCTGTAAAAGTTTTGGGCGTCTTGCCTTGACTGTATTTCAAGGAGTGGTTCTTAGTGAGGCCACAAATCCTAAAAATAAATGAGGACAAGGGAATGAGGTGTGTTAGAGAAACTGATTTATAGATCAGCTTCTGTGTGACCAGAGGATAATAAAATATGGTTTTGGCAGACTAGTGAATTTAGTAAAATCTTGAGAATAGCTGAGGGGTAAACAGAGACACAGAAGAAAAAATATTAGCCTGTCTTTTAGTTCTTTCTATTCTAAAAAGTCTTCTATGAAGTGGTGACTGTAGAGCTATTGTAATGTAGTTTTTAGATTTTTGAGTTTATCTTCACAAAATGTTTCTCAGGTATCTTTTTCCAGATCTTGTCTGACCCAGTTCTTTTCCACTGACTCCACATTAGAGATTTAGCCATTATTCCACATAAGCAATTACTCTGGTATAAATTATGATCAACCCAGAATACATTTTTGACCTTTTAACTTTTATGCTGCAATGAGCATAATGACTCTGCTGAACAAAGGAGGAGAGACTGAAGGCCAAATATTGTACGGGGGAGTTGAACCCCCTGGGACCTGGAGAACACTGGCTGTAATCTGTGCAAAGGGGGCTGTTTACAGTCTTTTCCTCTGCATAATGAGCAGCTATCTTTCTCAGCTGTTGTTGCAAGCACAGTAGGAGAAAACTGATGATGGGGAAGGAGGCAAGCAACCAAATGAATAGTAGAAACTTTTAGGAGAGTGCCAGTGGGCTGCTACTTGTGAATGATTTTGCATTTCTCCTGAGTAGCACCAATTGCCGTACTATTCCCTCCTCACATAGAGATCAAAGGAATAGGAGCATTTGGCATCATAGCCCACTCTTGCTTCCACCTCTGCATCCTATGAGGTGCCTTAATACCCTACAAGCCTCCAAAGGCTATGTAACTTTTTGCTGAAGGATTTTGCAGTTACAGGAAAACAATGTGCTTTCTGGTTGGTTTGCAATGATTTGGCTGGATTCCTGTTTGTTATTACAAGTTAAATATCAAATAATTTGTTATTACAAATTAAATATCAAATGACAGATCTAGATGTAAAATTTAGTAAGGACTTGCCCAGTAAACTAATGTTTTAAAAATATTTATCATCAGAATCTTCTCTACCAAATTGTGGGAATTGCTCCTAGGTACCTTGGTAGAGCTAGCTCGATTTCCAGTTCAAGTTCTCAGTGTTCTTTATTTCCTTCTCCTTTATAATAAGGACAAATAGATAATTTTCCTTTTCTTTTTTGAGTGTTTGTTAAGGATATTAACTTTTGGATGGAATAAAATTGCTGAAGTGCTTGATTTGCATACCAAATCACTAGAATGCTGTATTGATTGCTATTCATGAGTACCAACATTCACTGAATAGCTTGGAAAGCTAATTAAAATCTATAATTGACTTTATTCCTCTTTTTCTAGTTAATGTTTCTCTTTCATGTGGAATTGTGAAGCTGGGTTTTGTCTTCAGTTTTTAAAAATAACCTACCTTCAGTACATGTAAGAGAACTCCGCAGCCTCTTTGCGAATTGTTCCCATGAAAAGTCAGAGTAGGTGGGCTGAAGTCTTCTGAGGCTTGTTAATACCCTTTTTGTAAGTCAGGAGAGTGTCACGGGAGAGTATTTGCAGATTACATGGTGTCATAAGTTTAGAGAGTAAAATGTTAGCTTAAAAAAAACAGAAAAGTAAAAAAGAACAAAAGAATTAATTTTATTTCCCAATTTGATCTTTGCATGAGTCAGGATTGTCAAACTGTTTCACAAACCTTGTGTTGATCAAATTGCATGGTTGATAGGGATGTGTTAGAAAGTGTCTTTATTGCATTAGTTTTAGCCACCCTTTAGTTTACAAATATAATGTAATATGCAAAGAGTGACAAAAATGGTGACATTATCCCTGGATTAAGAAGTCTTTTTGATGAATATCACTTGTGGCTGGGAGAGTGTACAAGAAAGTCTGCACCCTAGGTGCAGAGGTTTTGTGTGTTTCTTGAAAAGGCTAGAAACAGCTAGACCTTCAGCCATTCTCTTGCTGTTTAGGTGCTGACAGCTTGTTCAGGCTACCTGTTTAGTTGCTGCTGTGGAGGCAGGGAATTACTGTGGCCGAGTCAGGAATTCATAGAAAAATAGAGTTATTTTATTTTCCTGAAAACCACCCCCAAAACTAGATACAGAAATAAATTCAGTTTTAATTAGCAGGTTCAGTTAGGTTGAGAAGATCTATAAGGATACCATTGGTGGATTTGACTATTTTGGAAGTCAGAAGTTGGAAAAGGCTAAGCTATTAAAAATAGCATCCCCCACTATTAATCACGCTGAGCCATTAAGTTTACTCACAGGTGAGTCAGGAAGGCTGAAAGAAAGGGTGGTCCAGATGCTTGTCCCTTCACTGTCTTCAGAAGCCTCTGAGGATCATTAAGGCCTGCATAAAGGGTGCTTACGGTGGAAGCCGTGCAAAGCAGAGGCGGCTCTGTCCCTCAGGAGCTTGTCTTTCAGAGCGCCAGGGACTCCTTTTGCAGAAGTTATCCAGGCGGGGGAGAACTCTAAGTTGGGAACCCCAGGGTGGGAAGTCCCCCAATATTTATACCCTTCCTAGACAAAGAGCTGAGTTACCACTGTCTAGGCACGAAGAACACAGCCAATCCTCAGCCAGATCCCAGTGCAGGCACTGCACGGGGCACCCCTCGTGCTGGAAGTGTCCTTTGCTCCCCTCCTTCACGCCTGCAGGGCAGGGGGCGGGAAACAGGTCTTTTTGTGCCTTTTCCTCTCCCATTCAAACCACAGAGGGAGAGGACTTTTGGGGTATACAGGACTCCAGGACAATTGCCAAGTCCTTTCAAGTCAGTGATGCAATCCTCAACTCCATGGAGCTCAGTGGAACTAAGCAATAAACCGTTTTGCACAGGAGACTGTTGTCATTTCTAACTCGCTCCAGTGAACTTCTGATTGTGCCCTAACAAAAGTAGCTAATATGATGAAGCGATTGGCAAGGATATTAAAAATAAGTGGGATTTGTGAAAATAGATTTTTGCAGGAGGAAAAGTGTATGATTAAAAGAGTAAAAAGGCAGTCAGTTTGCTCAACACTGAGCTTCAGGTGCTTACTGTCTGTGTGATGGCCAGGACTGTTTCTCAGCATGGGTACTCCCTTCTGAAGTGAAGATTAATCACTAAACATCTGAATGCAGCTGATAACATAGAAAAATTCACTGTGTATGTTTTGTGCAGATTTCTGTATTGTAACTCAAATATTTCTTATACAAAATGGTGCACCAGCACCTGGAGGAAATTCCTCAGGCTGAGGCTTAGGCTTCCTTAAGGTATATATATATATATATATATATATATACACATATATATATATATATATATGATTAGAATTTAAATGTATTTTATAAGTTTTTCATAAAAATGCTACTCTAAAAATGAATTTTCATACTGTTATCTCTTTTTAAATACATTTGGAAGAGTGACTTACAAAAGTTGCCTTATTCAGTTGACTTTCTGAAAACTGTGATGCTTTGAGCCCTCGAGTAACAATTTTGCTTTAAAAATGCTGTGTATCATTACTACATCCCAGGTATTATTTCTATATATGTACATACCTTGCATTTTCTTAATACATTTTTGTTTGGGGTTTCAACTTGCTATTCCGTTTCTGATGGAAATAGATGTGGTGGATGCGCAGAGCAATGGGCTGACCACCTTAGGCGACTGTTTGCTAATGAGAACAAGAAATTATCAGATCCATCAATATGTCATTTGAAATTCTTATGAGCAAGATGTATAAATAGCTTGAAGTGGAGACAATTCAGATGTGTCTTAGGAATTTCTTAATGACCTGGTGAAGTGACAAGCTTTTACCTTTAAAGTAATGCCTTCTTTTTTGTTATATGATCTTTATGGCTTGTTCTAGAATCAGATGGTTCTTGGTATTCATATGCCTCAAATTCTAACCCCTTTAATTATAGTGGCTAATGATTTTTTAATTTTTTTTTTCTGTTGTTCACTTAAGTCAGTAGAGGATGTTGAAAGTAAAGGGGTCAAAGCTGGACTTTCGGTTGTAAAATCATGATGCATGTTCTGCAGATCAAGCTTAGGGCCCAAGGCAGCACAAAGCAATATGCTCTGGACTTTTCTAGGAGGTTATAAAACTATAATTCTCATTAAGATGACTTTGCATTGGAATTTGCCTCAAAGTGTGGCATTGGGAGGAAAGAAGATGCGAGTACGAGGTCAAGATATCATCCACAACAGGCTGTGGATTCCCTGGTCTCTGTGCTTCCGTCTTGGTTCTGTGAGACACCATGGGCAAGATTTTTCTTGAAGTTTATTTTCCTTAGCTGCTTATTCTTTGTGAAAGACGAGATGCACTTTCTATTTTAGATTCTGCCCTTTGTTAAGAGGTGAGCCATTCTGAGAATATCTACACTACCAGGGCATTTCTTCAGGTGTTTTCATTTCGTGTAGCTAGTGGAGTGAGGGGATGTGCAAACATGTGCTTTCTGATGAGACAGAAAATGGGCTTTATCTGGCTCTTTTCAGTTTTGTGAATTGTCACAATCATCTCTAAATTGTCATAAACTTACTGGGGATGGCGCTAGAGCTGGTGCGTGCATGGTCATTCATCCTCATCTGTGCTGTTAAAGTAAATGTGAGAAGTACTTGATTTATAGATGTCCTGGAGGTCCCGTGTACCCCAGAAATTTCCTCTCCCTCTGTGGTTTGAATGGGAGAGGAAAAAGGCGCGAACAGAGCTGTTTCTCCCTCCCTGCCCTGCAGGCGTGAAGGGGGGAGCAGGGGGGACCCTTACGGCACGAGGAGTGCCCCGTGCCGGGCCCGCGCTGCACTCGGCTGAGGATTGGCTGTGAGCTTTTCGCGCCTAGGCAGTGGTAACGGCTCTTTGTCTAGGAGAGGGTATAAATATCGAGGGGTTCCCGCCTTGGGGTGTTCCCGCCTTGGGGTGCTCCTGCCGTGGAGTTCGCCCCTGCTTTGGATCGCGTTCCCGCCTTGGTGTGCCTGCTTGGAGTTCTTCTCCCCCCACCTTGATAACTTCTACACGGGGCCTTTGACACTCCGAAGACAAGCCCTGAAGGACTTCACTTTAAGCGTCCTTATTGTGTGGCTTATTGCTTCTTAACGACCCTGAAGGTTGCTGAAAAGACCACGGGACAGACCTTTGAATCTTCCTTCTTTTCAAGCCAGCTGTCGTGAGTAGCCTAGGCTCAGCCTATTTTGATAGTGGGGAACGCTATATATATATTTATTAGCACAAATCCTTTTCCAAGTACTGACTTAAAATTAGTCAAGTTTACCTGTGGTATCCTATTGTGTAGATATTCTCAAACAACCAAAAAGAACCTGTTAATTAAATATAAATTATCTTCTGTATATAGTTTTGGGGGCGGGTTTTTGGGAAATAAAATAACTCTATTTTTATAAATTCCTGACTCGGCCAAATTAATTCCTGCCTCCATAACAATAGAGTAGTCTGATGAAAACTTGTTCATTTTCCACTAAGGCTCGTGATGAAAACAGCTTCCACAGCCCAACTGCGCTGTTTCAGAAGGTGTTTATCCTAAAGGTACTCAGACTAGTTGATTCATTGCTTGATTTCCATTTTCTCTCCTCTTGTTGTCTTACAGTCTGGTACTCTCCTTAATGGCACACATGGGAGACTTTCCTTTTAAGTGCAGTAAGTCAACTGCATTTTGAGTCGCTAATGTGGAGGCTGTACCAGCAATACTGGCACAGTGGGGTTTGCCGTCCCAGTCTGCAGTTATTCCCATTATTTTTCTCAGGGTTTTGTTCTGTTCCTGAGAAAATGTATGAATTTTTTTCTTCAATATTTGGGATTTAGGTTTTTAATTTGGTGATTCTGGTGGCTTATAAGGAATCATTTTCCTCTTGTATTACACTTTATTGAAACTGGTAGATATTATAAAATTTATTCATTTGTTCATTTTGATCACCTCAAGAAGAGAGTGTATGTAGCTTGCATCCCTGTACTGGACAGTAGATCCTGCCAGCTCTATACACAAGCATTTAGGTGATTAACATCAGCAGTTGCAGCCATCTTGTGATGGTCTCCAAAGCCAGTTTCTCTTTCCAGACTCTGACAAACTTGGATCTGAAAGGTGTTTGCTTCTTTTATTGGAGGATTTGAGCAGCATCCTGGCTTGTTGTCCAGCTGGTCCAAGCAGTGAAAAGCTCTGGAGGGTGTTTTTGTGGCTTCCCTGTGGTAGGACAGTGAATCTGGACAGGTCTGTGTTCAACAGAGAAAAAAGCCTCTGTCAGCTTTCTTATCTAGTCATAGTAACGGATGGATAATGAAGCAAATTCTGAGCACTCTGTTTTTGAACAGAAAGAGTGATAATTAGGGAACTGCATGGAACAGCTCTATGGATGGGTAATTTCCCAAGCCCTGCTACTGATCCATTTGGCAGAGTGGCTTTTTCTCTGAACTTGCATCCTGTTCTGCTATGCAGGTTTTCACAAGGAGAAGATGGGAATGTTATTCTTCTAAGCATCCTCACATCATCTGAGAGATGTGTTAGTTCATTGGTTATGCTCTGATATTAATAGTTGCACTTCCTTCCTTAATCCAAATTATAACATCAGTGTGCACTTCAAGCACGATTTTAAATAGATGGTAAAAAATCACTGATAATTATTGGTTACTGAGTTACTCTTGCAGTACCTACCAAGCTAACATCCTTTCATTTTACATGCTACACCTTTACTATGTCCTTAAAATATGCCAGCCTTTATCTTGCGGAGTAGGGGCCCAGTGAGTGACTGGGGCATCTAGTTGTTACTGAGCTGCAAACAGGCAGTTTACCGTGCAACAATTATCCAATGGTTGGAAATTACTGTTCAGAGCTTCAAGAACATTTTTATTCTCAGAGTTTTGCTACTTTTCCTGTCACCCTAGAATTTGGTTATGTTCCTACTATAGCAAAAGAACTAAAAGAGGCCAAGAAGACATAAATGTGAGAAAAACTTGCAAGCTAATTCATAGATTATTTTCTTTTCCAGACAGAACCCTTGGCTCTTGTTATCTCTACTTTCCATTCCTGTAGGTTTTTAGAGTTTAGCATTTCTAGATAGTGTAAAATATGGATGTTATTCCTAATAGGTATGAATTTAGAGATAAGAATTGTTTGAAAAGGGGGGGAAAAACCACCCCACAACAGCAACCCTTGTATTATAATACAGATGCTATTTGCATGTTATGCATTTATGCATAACAGTAGTTTTGGCTTTGATTCTAAACAGAACATAGTTTTCTTTCACTATTTTGGCTAGGGAAAGTAAGGATTTTTTTTTTTTTTTCATTTTTCTCCTTAGAAATTGAATACAAATGAAGGTTTTATAAAAACAGAAGTTTTGCAGAAGGCTGCATAAAGTGTGTAACTACTATTACTGATTTTTCTCACTAATGGAATAATGCTCATCCCTCTTCTTAGCCAGTCTCCTGAGATTCTGCAGGTCACACGGTAACATAATAAAATCAAACACAGACACATTATTTGTTAAGCTACACACCATGAATAGCAAATAAGGCCTGGAATGACTCTTTGGTCTCTTCTCTTACTGCTTTGTTCTTGATTTGTTGTTGTGTTTTTTTTTTTTTTAATATCATGAAATATTAATGTAGAAAAAGCAATAAGTGGCAGAAACTACTGCTCAGATGGAACTACTGTGTTGCTTTATCAAGAGTAGCTGACAGATAAAACATTAAATATAATTAAATTGTTTGCATTGGCATACAAACCTAAGAACCAGGATAATATCTCCATCCTTTTCATCTTCCTTTGTGTCCTCCTGTGAAATCACATTTGGTGGCTGACATTTTGAGCAGATAAAAGGGCAACCTAAGATCATGTGTGAGCCATTTTAGAAATTACTTCTTAAATTATTTTTTTGTCTTCATATAATGCATGTGGGAATAATACAGCTGTGAGAGCAACAGCTGGGATCCCTTCCTACTGAGAAGAGGTCTCAGAATAAAATTAAGACAAAGCTTTATTTTTATCTTCATAAAATCAAGTCAATTCACATTTTTAATTATTTTGAACTTTCCTCCTCTCTTGTTTGTTTCTTATTTTCAAAATCTATCATACATTTCATTGGGAAATAAATCTTATTGAACTTGGTGCCTTCTTTGTGCTGCAAGGAGAGACATTCTTGAAAGTTTTCTTTGCCTTTTCATCTGTGAACAGACAGTTTTTACCTTAAATTACAGATCATATCAATGTTTGCTCTTTGGAGATTCTTCTTTTCTATTTATCACACAGTGTTTCATATAGGATGTGGTTAGGGGAGATAACAAAGAAGGCTGTGGTTCTTTTGTGGCTTTGGTAGAGGCTCCATTCTTCTATCCCACATACTTTAATATATGCAGAATGTTTCTTTGTTCCATATAGACAGTTATTCTGCAGCCAGAATACTGCTGTTGAATTTAGCTTTTGTTAACTAAGACTAAATAGTACTAAACAAAAAAGCCAGATTAATTCTCAGGTAGTTTCTGATACTATAATCTAGGTTTGTAGTGGTTTAACCAGTGTGACAAGACCATGTTTACAGATGACTGTTTTAAAATGAATTGATGGCTTTTTGCTAGAGCTTACTTGGTAGTATTCTTCTACCAAGCAAGTGTAGTCACAGTTCAAGCAAAGTTCTAAATTGTGGTAAGACATCCAAAGGAAACAAACCTGAACAGAGTAGATAATTAAAAAGGGAATGCTGCTGTTTTCCTTTTCAGTTATTTCCCTATAGCTTCCCTTTCAATTTAGGACCTTTAGGACATGCTAGATTTGATTCAATTGGCAGTGGGCTGTGGTTTTCTGTATGGTGTTTTTAAAATTTATTTATTACAGTGGGCAAAGAAGTATTACTGCAGAGGGAATTAGTCATTTGCACAAAGTATGGAATAGCAAGTCCAGTCAAGAAAAGATTTACAGGCTTTAGTGGTGGGCTTGAATTGATTCATCCTCAGACACCACCACAAGATAATAAAGCTGTAGTAACGCTCAATGGCAATTGAATGTTTAATCAACAAAGCTTCCTGTCTGAGAGCTTTTATAACTGCAGTGAAGAGTTACTCTTGAATGTAAAAGGGTCTCTCAGTTCTCAGTCTAAGAATTTATTTGATCTGTGGGAAATAAATACATTTTTGTCCTTTGAAAAATTAATGCATTAAAGGTTCTAATTCCCAGGTTTGCTGCTTTGTGTGTTTGTGGCCGTGTGGTAAGAAGTGAGGCAGTTTTACGTTGACACTGTGCACACCAAATGAAATAAAGGTTTTTCAGTTAGTGAAGAATATGGGCCAACATTTGTTTTCATTGCAGTCATTACAGCTATTCCTTGAGAGGGTGCTGGACAGGTTTAACTCTTTTTCTGTGCTGGTGTGTTCGTTCCAACATTAATAACACACAATGAGACACTCACAACTGGATTTGGGGTTGCTTTCTAATGAATTTTATGAGATGGCTTTCCTTACCATAATGCTTTTTTATCATGGCACTGTCTTGTAGACAGTCAGTGAACAATGTGGCTTTCTTCTCATAGCTTCCGTTGGTGTTGGTCGCTGCTGATCGTATCTTAGCCCTTCTCCATACTGTTGGTGAGCCCAGCACATCTTAACAAGCACTTTACTTTTGCGTTATTCTTTCAGCCGTCTAAGCGCACTTGCTGTGTAGGGGATCCTCTCTTTCTCTTCTCACACGTCTTTAAAAAAATATCGCCTGAAATATTTTTTTGCACTTCTTGGTCTGGATTGCTCTCAGTGTTCTCTAAAAAGTTATGTGGAGCTGCACATGATGTTTGGGATCTCTAAATGTAGGAAACCATCACAGATACTTCGTCATCCAATCAGCATCTTGAGGGCAGGGGAAGGCAATACCCCATTGATTTCTGCCTGGGCAGTTCTAGCTTTCACATGTGGACGTTGCTTATTGCGTCACAATTTGTTGTGACTCTTGGGAGTTTGATGTGGATATTGATGCTAATGCAGCAACTTCTGAGGCATAATTAGGATGACAAATTGGATAATTCCGTGGTTAGATTCTTCTGCCACACACTGTGCTATGAAGCTGGAGCTTAGCTTGTAGACCACTGGGAGGTGAAAGCGTTGCTGTTGACTGAACGCAGTGGGAAATGTTCAGTCCATGTTCACATCTGAATAATGTTTTTAATAAAAGTTAATGTCTGTGGTAATCAAAATCCCTGTGTAACTGCTTAGCAACTTTACCAGTATGAATCTGTGTGGTTTAGGTGTTTTTTTGCTTAACAAACTACAGCAAATAAACCATTTCCAGTTCTTTGGCAAGCAGTGGAGTAGGGGAAGTCGCATTTGAGTTTTGATGAGTAGAAGTCTGAACTGTAAGAGCAAAGCACAACATATTATGTACCTCTCTTCCTAAATTGTTAAAATGTGCTGGTGCCTTGGTGAATACATACTCTTTCACTTAAAAATTGAAAATGGTGTTAATACTGTAAAGCTTTTATTGTCTTGGTGAATTCAGTAGTATAATTTCAACCTTCAGCTGTTGTTTGCTTCCTGTCAAAGTGAAAAAGATTAATCTTCATTCGTGTTCTTCCCTGCAATTATCTAGAGGTACTGTGTATCCTGTATTATATTGTCTAATATTTAGCAGGGGATTACTTGCAGTCCTCTTTCAAGCAGAACTTGCAGTTTCAGAAAGGGGAGTTTAATTTCAGCACAGAATTTTGTCACAGATCAGAATAGAAAGCTTCTCTATCAGAAATACTCTTCAATTTCATGCCAGTGGTTCAGATATTGCTGTAAAAATAGCAACAGGATTTCAGTGTCCTCTATGTTGATGTTCTGCTAAGATGTATATCCAGCAGGGGTGAATATCTACTAAACGTAGTAGGAAAGAGAAACAGAATTTATAGTTTCTTGGGGCATCTGTATGGCAGTGGGAGTGTGGTTGCATAATGAGAAGTAAAAGAAGCATTTGCTCTCTGTATTGTGTGCATTTGCACTCTGTAGTTAGGCCAGATGACTCTCACTTGAATTGGAATGGTGTAAGTAGAATAGGGAATGTGTTGCTACCCTGAAGTGGAGACCTATCACATGTGTGGTTTCTGTATTTTTACACATATTTCTATGGTTGTGTTTATTGGTACTCATGTTGAAAACGTGCTTGGAGGCTTTTCCTTCAAATAAATTGTAAGGGGTTTTGTGAGTTTCTTGGATGAGATGACAAGGAGAGGTTATGAGAAATGTACAAAGACTGTCAGCATGGATATGTACTCATCTTCCTTAAGGGACAGTATAGCTTAAGTTAAAAGGTAGTTGTCTCTAACCCATCCTCCTTGCTGTACAAATGGCTACAGGATAAAGCACAAATGCACCTGAGCTCTAAGTTTTTTTGTAGTCCTTGCAGAAGACCTATATATTATTGGACCGCTCATAGCAGTCCGGTTTTGGAGAGTGAATATGATGCAGATAAAGCAGTGTCATGATGCAGAGAATATGTGAATATGATGCAGAGAAAGTAGCATTTAGGACTGGTTCTTGCTGTAGGAGAAACAAGGCAGACCTAACTGCTTGAGTTTTCCTCGCTCTAACTGCTATGGTCTGCTTCTGTTTGCTTGTTTCTCCCCTCATTGCTCAGTCGTGAGGTCTGATGTCACTGTGTAACACTGCAAGGCATGGAACTGCATATGGAAAGGAATATAAAATATTGTCAAAGAACTCCTTGGAAATGCTTTATGTCGTGGTTGATGTAGTGGTGTTTGCTTCACTTTCTCCTGTAGTGCCTCTGTTTGCTTGATATGGTTTAGAAAAATGTTCTCTTACAAGTTTTGGCCTTCACAGAATTTTCTCTGAATCGTCTTCTTGTCTGAAGCATTCTTGGGCTGGGGCCTTCCCAATACACTGATCTTAGTTCAATAAACTGCAAATTGCCTCATTGTTTTTCACGAGATTATTCCTGCTGTCGTCTGTGCCATGTGCAGCACCTGACACAGTTGGATCTGTGTTCTTTCAAAATCTCTGTTTGTGGCAGTTGCATTATACAAATAATTACTTGTTTTCTGCAACTGCACAACAATAATGCCAAACAGTGTTGGTGCAGCTGTGCTGTTGATGCAGTTATGCTCTTGCTGTTGAAAGCCTTGCTGAGGCACTCAAGCCTATGAAATTAAGAGTGAAAAGAAGTAGGAGAGAATATTTGCCAAGTTAAGTCTTGATAACTGTCAAAAGATCACTGACTGAATTAGTAAGGAATTAGGCTCCCAGTGACTTTGTCATTTCTCCTAGGAGGATATGAATCATCTACAGCTTTAAAACTTTGGTGTGAGTTCTGAGAGCAGGAATATGGCTCCATCAGCCGTTGCTGTACATGGATGCACAACCAAAGGAAAACATGACTGTTTGTTAAACATCTGAAAGACTCAGAGTAAAACTCTGGCTGCATTGTTCTGTGGGATTTTTGTTAGCTTTTTATTTTTTTATTTTTTATTATTCTAAAACATACTTTCAGCCTGATTCAGGGAGAGTTGAGGAACCAAAATTTAATTCTGGTACTGAAACAGACTCTGTAGATTTCTAGTTTGCTCCTGAAAAAATATATGCACTTTAACTTTATATATATATATTTTTTTTCTACAGAAATAGTAAGGCCTTTGAGATACTTTGCAGTTTTGTAGTTTTTCATTATCACAGCCTCACAGTCTCACAGTCTCACCAAGGTTGGAAGAGATTTCATAGATCATCAAGTCCAACCCATTACCACAGAGCTCAAGGCTAGACCATGGCACCAAGTGCCACGTCCAATCCTGCCTTGAACAGCTCCAGGGACGGCGACTCCACCACCTCCCTGGGCAGCCCATTCCAGTAGCCAATGACTCTCTCAGTGAAGAACTTTCTCCTCACCTCAAGCCTAAATTTCCCCTGGTGTAGCTTGAGGCTGTGTCCTCTTGTTCTGGTGCTGGCTGCCCGAGAGAAGAGAGCAACCTCCTCCTGGCTACAACCACCCCTGAGGTAGTTGTAGACAGCAATAAGGTCTGCCCTGAGCCTCCTCTTCTCCAGGCTAACCAATCCCAGCTCCCTCAGCCTCTCCTCGTAGGGCTGTGCTCGAGGCCTCTCCCCAGCCTCGTTGCCCTTCTCTGGACACGTTCAAGCATCTCAATGTCCCTCTTAAACTGGGGGGCCCAGAACTGGGCACAGTACTCAAGGTGTGGCCTAACCAGTGCAGAGTACAGGGGCAGAATGACCTCCCTGCTCCTGCTGGCCACACCATTCCTGATGCAGGCCAGGATGCTATTGGCTGTCTTGGCCACCTGGGCACACTGCTGGCTCATGTTCCATTTCATGGGCAATGCATTGGCCTGAAAGCACTCTGGTACAACATGATCAAAAGGAACAGATGAACATAAGAACAGAAGCAATTAAAACCTTTCCAAAGTAAATGTAATGTTGCTGAATGGAGCAGGACTTTTTTTCTGTAAAACATCAGGGTGGAGTTTTCAGGGTAGAGTTTTTCCAGTGAATCTTGGTGGTCTTATCTTTTCAGATCAAAGGTTTGGGAAGTTCTTGCACAAGTTTTTTTTAATTTCATGGCATGCTATTGGGATGAGTGGGGGTAGGAAATAGTTTAGCAGTTCTGTTACATACATTTCTGTATTCATTTTGAAATGTAATCTAATAGTAGTCTGGTTTTATAGTGTATGCATGTGTGTGTGCATGCCATCAACACTTCTGTTTCCATTTTGAAATGACTTTGATGGAGATGCAGTTGTAACCTGTTGGCAGGGCTTAGACCTAGTTTGTTGTACCATCTTTGCTGTCTCAGGTTGTTGGCAGTCACCTTCCATCATGTCTTGTGTTCTGGCAGCTGCTTATACAACTCCTGAAGATGAAATGCTGGAAAAGTGGAGAAAAAGAATTCCATTCATCTCAATGTTGTATTTGATGATTGATATCCACAGTCTCAGGATAAATCCTGCTGTCTTTCAATGAGTGATAGGTGTTAAGACACTTAGGCCTTGTCTTCATGGTTCATAGCTGGAAAGCCTGGTGGAAATAAAACTGATGTTGTGATGTTAAAGCACATCACTATGAAAATGAGACTTAGGTCTTAGATCTGATGTACAGCATGTGAGAGTTATTCCCTGCTCTCGTATCCAGCCTATCCTAGGTAGCTATGTTGGCCTTGTGACCTGGAATGTGATCAGGAAGATTATGCTGAGCTGGGGACAGCATGTGGTAGTTCAAGTGTTTGGGTAGGTATTCCAAATCTTGCTGGCAAACTTGCACTAAAGCCTCTCCCTTATTGAAAGACTGAGCAATGTGTGTGCTGGGCAGTGAGCCTAGATGCAGAGTAAGGGGGCAAATGCAGTTTTTCCTTCCATTCAGAGCCTTGTGTCTCAGTTTCTGGGATCCTGCTGTCCCTGCAATATGTGTGAGGTGTGAGAATGGGTAGTGGAGGTGAACAGCCAAAACCACTGCTGGCTTCTTAATCAGGTTGAGGGTTACCAATGTGGGTAATCTGCTCTGCAAATGGAAGGTTGGAGAAGCTACAGCCTTAATCTTCCCCCATGGTCTCCACAAGTGCTAGCGGTATCTGTGACCCTATTTAGACACTCTTGGAAATAGTGATTGCATTTACAGCTCTGCAGGGAATTAAGTGGCAATGTACAGATGTCGCATGAGTCTTTGCAGGAAGGTTTAGCACTCTTTCACTAAATATCATGCTTTTGGTTAATTTGCCTGAATTCCAGATTAAATAAGCTCCAAGATGCTATGGATGTATGCAGCGCAAATCTCTATGATTACGCAAGAGGATCTCACATTGAGACTGCATTCATTTGCTTTCTGGAAGGAAACAATTTTGTGTTGGGGGTAGCATGGCTGATGGGAGAGTGGTATGTGTTGGACAGGATGCTGAGACACTGTGCTTCATAAGCAAGTGCAGTGCCTACATGCTTTACTCAGAAAGGTAGCCTGAGCTGTGAAGATGAATCTTCTGCTTAGAGCACGACTCATTCACGCTTTCTCACACATCTTACATGCACGATCATGTGCAGTCATGCACGGCTGTGCATATGGAAGTATTACATAGATGTGTATAGAAAACAAGTGCTCCCCTTGCTGTAGCATTATTCTTTATTATGCCAGTGAATCATGAGTAAATAAATTGAAACAGGGTAGAAGCTTTTTAACCAATTCATCAGTGGAAGTAACTCATACTATGTAGAAATAAGCTCTAGCAATGAAAAATAGCTGTAATAGAAGAAAAAGTGTAACTGTAAGCCTCTGCTTCCAAATTGTATGCAAAATCTATTACTTTCCTCTGATAAATCTAATGTATTCCTCTATAAATAATGCTACAGGATCAAGTGAATGTTTTTATCAGCAGTTAACTTAGTTTTTCCATAACAAAACAGTGTCCTGGGAAGGAGTCAATGATAATTTGTACCCTGAAAAGAAGAATTTAGAGCTGAGTGTGTGTAATCTACCTCTTCCAGTAGGCTGACATAGTCACTGCATGCTTGTATGCTTTGTTGAAGGATAGGATGGATATTTGGCTTGCCCATGGAATCCTTGATTTCTGGAGTGAGATCTACCCAGCTGGAAGCTTCATTGTGATATTTAGTGGTATTCTTCCACCTTTGTGTGACTGCCCTTGTTACGACTTAAGCAAAATAATCAATGTTAATTTTGATATCCAGGCAAAGATTGTTAATTACTATGGAAATTGTTTATTAACATTAAATCTCACCAGAAAACTTATTTACAATGTTTGAAATGCAGGGTTTGGATAGTTGTACACACAGGGAACAGGCAAAACTAGAACACTTTAAGAAATAGCTAGCAAATGCAAACATTAAAACTGGAAAGGGGTTCTTAGTCTCAACTATATCTCTTGCCACCAGGAGTCTCAAGAGGCTGCTTTCTGCTACTAAGGCAGAAAGCCACAATAGAATTTAGTTACAGAATTTCTTAGACAGAGGTTTTGAATATTTACTCACAAGATAGTATCAGACAGTATCCAAAACTCAAAGGGAATTCTGTCGGTGCCCTGAAAGTTGTTGCAGGCAAAGCAGAGCACAATGTGGCAGGACAGAGCAGGCAATGCAAAAGTAAAAGCCAAAGCATGCATGAGGCAGGGCCTATTTATTGTTTTGCCTGAAGGTAATGACTCCTTTGGCCACACAGATCCACCAATCAGCATGGCACTTTGCTGAACCTGGCCATTATTAGGTGAAGTCAGGAGCTTGCTTTCCCTTATTTGGGGAAGTCTTGAACCCTCAAAATGGGTGTTGCTGAGCCTTTTGTCCTCTCCCTGTGCTCTGCTTCCTCCCCTCCAGCAGAGGGAAGGGATCATGGGATCATGCCTGGGCAAGCCAGCACATGTATCTTCCACGTTTGCTGCACATCCTGAATCTCTGAGTGTTTTGGCTTTCCTACTGACCATTTTTCAGTCTAAACTCCGTACAGTGCAGCCATAGGAAGCATACTCTGTAGCAGGAAGCGGTTTTGTGAACTGTAGAAAACAACTGGGTTGGATTTTGGTAATTAATTATTCAGATTGATTTTCTCTGAGAGGGAAGGAGAACTTAGCTCCTATGCACAGCTTGTTTATAATTTATAATCAAGGGCAAACAAACTCAAGTGCTGTGGGTAAAAAGATTGCGTGAGAGAATGCATGGATTAGAATGTGAATTTGTTTTCATATGTTTATAAATACTTTAAACAAAAATAGTTTCAGTTTATTTCAGCTTATTGGTCTTGGTTATGTGGCATAAGAAGGTAATGTGATCCAGAGTATTTCTTGACCTCCAGAAATTATCTGTGGGAAGAGACTTGAGTGTCACATTAGCTGAGCTGCCACTGTTAGTTATTTGTACTATATCTGGCATTGCTGTCAGTTGTGCCATTAACGGTTTTTCATTCTTTTATGAAAGGAAACTTAATTTCTTGACCTATACAAGAGTGGCAAGTGTGGCCTGAGATGGAGAGGCGTGATTTTGACCTTTGAAACAATCTGTAACTGCTCTTTTGATAGCTGAGATGAGTACATCTAACTTTAGGTCTGAGAGACCAAGGTGTTCACTGTAAAGAATGGGCAGAAAGAACCCATTCAAATATGGCAGTATGTGTTGTAGATGTCTCTAGAAGCAGAAGTGTTTGTGGGCCAGTCACTTCTCTGACTTTTCAGTACTGCATAGTCTGTTTACAAGCAGCCTGTATCCCTTGTTTGTACTATATCAACAGTTTCAAGTGTTACATGCTAATAATGGTATAACTTAAC
Source organism: Tricholaema leucomelas (assembly GCA_013400475.1). Lineage (NCBI taxonomy): Eukaryota > Metazoa > Chordata > Aves > Piciformes > Lybiidae > Tricholaema lacrymosa > Tricholaema leucomelas. The sequence continues at coordinate 13,329 of WAAF01017038.1, read as the reverse complement.
AAGTCTTGACTGTCCTAATTACTCAGCATAACAGGAGACTGAAATAAGCCTTCCAATGCTCATGGCTTTTGTGCCAAAATTCAGTTGATTAAAACAGTCATGCTCCTCTTGCTGAAAAGATGCTACTGGAAATTATTTCTGGAACTTTAACTTTGGAAATTAAATTCTTTTAAAGTGATTCCTGTAGCTGAAGAATGTCCTTAACAATCTAAATGTATTTTCTGTAATGGGATTGACACAGGATAAATCAACACTGTCACTTGGGTACATCTGTCTGACCTATTTCCTGTCATGCTACCACATGTCATGAAGGGGCTATAACCAGATGATGCCAAACAAATGATGAGTACTACTCCACAAGTTTTCATGTCAGAGCAGATATAGTTGATCTTTGGGAAGATGACCCAAGTGGCCCCTATAGCCTTTTTTCTCTGGTTTTGTGGTTCCTCAAGGAAGGACCACAAATGCCATCTTGAAAGTAACAGGAGAGAAAATGAGCTTTGTAGAAGATGGCTAGATTACTCCTTAGAGCTACTACACAACCATTAAAACCTCCTACTATGACAAAATAGTTCCAGCACTCATTACTGCATTATTGATACTTATGCCATAACAATGACTTTATCCAGTATCTCCTGTTGGTTTTACTGAGTGATGCAGTAGAAGAACTCCAGCAGCTTTCTTGACTCAAGGAAATAAGCACTACAGTTTAGTATCTCAATGTTACCAGGATAAGTTCTATAAAATTCCATTCAGTCTTTAATTTAAAATGTGTTTTTTAGATCATCATTAAGGTGGAAATGGTATTAGCAAGACTGACTCTTCAGGAGTCAGCGTCTCTGCGAGAATGTGATTTATCAAGGGATTTCTGTTAAGTTGTGCACCTAGTGTCCCTCGATTTCATGAGTGACTTCCTACGCAAGCTAGGAAAAAACTGTTGATCTTTTTACTAAGTTTTTAAGAACCACCTTTATTTTAGTGAGAATTTTTACCACTTAAGTTGTTGGAGTCAAATTTTAACAACTAGTTGTTTCCACAAGACCTCAGAAAAAAACAATTTAATTGGTATATACTGATCTTCTGAAACAGATTAGTGGAAGAAGGTGACCTGTTCATAGTACGTAACAGCTTGAAGAGGGACAAATTCCACAGAGCTGCACAGTGTGAAGCAGCACTGGTACCAGTGACTATTCTTATGAATTTGCAGTGTTTCACTTCTAAATATCTTTAGATGTTTGGACTTCAATTACAGCTGTTTGGAAATTCAGACTTGAATCTGAAGTGATCTGAAAAAAAACTTGTTTTAACTTGTCAGGTGTTTAATTTCAATATTAGTTGATATCTGACATTAACAGTCTCTTGAAGCATTGGTGATGCATGCCTCTGAAGAAAACAACATTTCTTACTACATCAGCAGAAATTGAGACATTACAGTTATGTACAGTTACTGTTTCACATCATAAAGTGGGCTTGAAACTGGGAATGAGCTCCTGCTAGAACATGTGGAGCCAGTTGTGGGTTTCAATAAGGAGTGGTACCATATCTTACTCTGGGGGGACATGAAGGAGGAGAAGGAGAGGACAAAGAAGGTGCTTGGAAATAAAACTTGTTTACAGATAACTTACATTGCACATTCTTGGAGTGTATAGTCAGTGACATTGTGACAAACCCTTTCTCAAGGATTGGTCTGTTAGAAAACATGTGGCTTTTGTCTTTATTTCTGGGTGCAAGATCTGTTTCAAAGGGAGGTAATGTTTTATTTAAAGTAATCACCCAGTGTTCAGTTTAAGATCCTCATTTGTCCTCAAAATCAAAAGAGTTTTCTAATGAAGATTGTTTGAGGTGTGTGGGGGATTTTTGTGGGTTTGTTTTTTTAAATTAATTTATTTTATTATTATTAGGTTTTGGATTGAATCAGTCTAATCTGTCTTTCTGAAAGACTGTTTGGAAGTGTTCTTTTTCAATACAAGATTTTAATTTCTAGGTGTTATTTCCTTTTCCATGGTAAAAGATTTAGCAGACATGAAAGATAAATGTTCACTCTTAGGTTGTTTTATTATTTATTACAAAGTGGCAAAAATTGTCTTTTCATAATGTTATCCTTGCCTAAGGAGTTTAGTTAATGTTGAGTGTATCCTCAGTAGAAGTTATTGTGAAATTTGTCATGAAATGGCATATTAACTATACTTATTCAACTACTTCAAGAGTAGTTAAGTATAAAGTATTAAGTATAGTTAAGTATAAAGGCTTTATTTTAACTCACCATTACATATATGCATTAGTGGCTAGACACTGAAGACGCTGTTCATAAGTTACTCCCTGCATTCTTTATTCAAAGGCATTTTGGTGGTATAAAAATAATGAAGGAAGTCTAAAACTCACACCTGCAGAGGGGTGTCTCGCTGCCTGTGGAAAAAAGTATTGACAAGTTGGGTGGAAATACACTTCATTTGAATAAAGAGGAAGACTTTTAAGTCAGCAAATACCAAGAGACATTCTGACCAACAGGGCTCTGGCCTGGCCTTACAGTCCCAGGTACGAGAGCATCAGCATTTGTAAGAATGTTTTTGTTGGCTCAGCTATGCCTTGGTTTTATTATAGACAGGTTCTGTACAGTAAAACTATAGACTATATTTATTCGTCCTATAGACAGGTGTAATGGAGGCTTGCTGGGACCACCTGGAAATAGTGCAGGAACTCAGGTTGTGTGATGTCAGTCCATGGCATTTTCAACAGCACTTGAAATGGTTCTCTTCAACCTGAGTAATTGATGGATAATGCCTCCTGCCTCCCCATGGAAAACACAGCTGTGAGGCTGTACTGGCTTTGGCTGGGATGGAGTTATTTCTATAACACGCCAGTGTTATGGCTACCGCTGAGCAGTGCTTGAACAGCACCAAGACTCTGCTTTTCGAGGGATGGGCACGAACTTAGGAGGGGACACAGCATCACCCAAACTAACCAAAGCAGTATTCTGTACCATATGATGTCAGCTCAGGTATAAAAGTGAAGTAAAAGAAGGAAGTGTGGGGTGCATTTGATGATGGCATTTGTCCTCTGCAACATCAGCTACAAGTATTGAAGTCTTGCTTCCCAAAACACTTATTTTTGAGAACTGGATCTACCGTCCCAAGAACTTTTGAGTAGAAAGAGTGCAAAACAGTGACAGGTTGTTCAAATTTTAATTTACTAAGTATTGCGTGGAAGCAGTTTTGCCCATGTTTATGGGTACAATAGCAGAATCTAAGACATGGATAGAAAGTGAAGATGTGTTACTAAATCTGCTTCAGAAAGAGGCATTTCCACTTCTGTTCTAGTATTCAAAATGAAGTATTCTAATTAGTTATGTCAGCCCCTCTACAGAGCATCACATTTAAGTTGCTGAGCTGGGACTGAAAAAAATACTGGAGTAGTTGTCATTGTTGTAGTGTGTGAGCAGGCACCACCAACTGCAGTCCTGAAGTTGGTGTCCTTAAGGCTGCTTTCTTTTCTGTCACGAAGACATGGCATAGCTGGGCTGCCGAATGGTCACTGTGGTCTCTGAAATCTAAAAAAAGCTGAGGAAAAAGTTGCTAAGGAAAATCTTTGAGTAGCATAAATTCAATTAGTGATAAAAGTGGTTACTGTTCATATATTTACCATCTTTTGAAATGTCTGGCAAGCTTTTTTTTTTTAATAGTTATTTTTTTCCCTTTTAGAAAGGTATAGTCTTAACAGACTTTAGCTTTCTTTTTGTGCTAAGAGACATTAATGAAATGTCAATGACTTGCAGTTAAATTCTAATTACAGAGGAAAAAGATCTAAATGGCTGGTGAGGTTAGAGAGGCTAATAAAAGGAATACAGGCAGTTCACTCTTTCAAATGGTGTTCTTGCGTTTGCCAAATAAACTTTATTGCATTCACAAGGATATCTGGTTCCTTTTAGGTGCAGGTTTGAGTATTTTCCAGAGCAAGGGGGCATTAAATTTGGGTTTGGTTGGATGTTTGGTGCTGATTAATAAAATTATAATTCACACAGTGCCTCCAATTGAGCCAACAGAAATAAAGAAGGTTTATTCTGGTTCTGTCTTGTTTAACATCTGTAATTTTTTTATAATATATCTGTATTACTTTAGATTGTCATCAGGTGGACTACCATCAGGTGCCTAAAACTGGTTGAAAGATTTGTAATAAAAATGAGCATTTGTTTTAATGGATTGAACAAGTGGGACACGTGAAGTGACTAAGATAGGAAGTTGACAAGACTTTAATAGCAGACATTTGCCCATGATATGCTTTGATTGCATCATTAGCAGGTTTTTATTATTATGCCAACTGCTGCAATCCAATTATTTTGCAGCAATGAGACCTGTCCTAATTTCTCACAATATCTAGCAATGCAAGGGAGGCATCTCTTGCAGCCTGCCACAAAAGTCAGCGTGAACAAATTCCTTCCCTAGTATCAGCTCTGGATGCATTGCAGAGATCTCAATATAGGTGGTAAAATTATTCTTCTAAAGCAAGTATTAGGGTAGAAACTCAGGTGATGAAAAAGCATTTTTTTTTCTTCCCCTTTTCCTGAAGTGTTCATTGTTTTTTGAGTGGTCTTAAAATAAGCTGTCAGTTCTTTTCCATGGGGAAGATTGATTTAGTGTTGATGTTATTTGGTGCATTCAGCTTTCCCAGTTATTCTGTTTCTGCTTTTATATAGTTATGTAACTAATTACTTTCCCACATTTTATCTCTTCTCAGTGACTGTGTGCACTTTAAATGTAATAGCTTGCTGTAGAAATGATGATTATAGGTGCCCATAGTATTTGAACTTCTTTTGTGATTATTCATTTCTGAAGGATGATGTGAAACATTGAATCTCCATTTTTTCTATTCCAAAGAAAATAATGCTGGGTTTGTAGGAGCATTTGTGCTCCGTAAAAATTCCCTCACTTGAGTTTCTCAGGAAGTGGAACTGACAACAATCACATTGTGTAGATCCTTATCATTCCTAGCCAGTTCTTCTTCGAGGTGTCTGAGGTGGCTTGTGGTTTGTGATGTTTAGCAAACTGATTTCTTTTTTTGACATAGCAGGCATTTTATATTTGGTATTTTTTTTAATCTGCCTTTCTGCAGCTGAAGGAGTCACTGTCATTTGTAGACCTTTAAACATTGTGAACTGAGAATTGGATGCCCGCTCTGTCATTCCATATCCTGTAGAAGTGTCACTCTTATGTGCCTTCTGTCTTTATCAAAGACCCAGCATAATGTGCTTTACTTCCCATCAGTTTTGGCTCTAGGTTGCTGTGTGTACGCTTGCTGCTTTCTTACTTTTAAGAGAGGGAAGCTACGTCATCCAGCCTGTCTAAGGACTGTAACATCAAGTAGGATGATTGAGGAATGTAACACAGTGAGTGTTCCCGTGTCTGAACGGGAATGAGAGATTATGTTTGGTATTCTGAAGGCTCTCTGACAATGTAATTCATTGGTCACGCTCTTTGGCAGATTAGAAAATGACTGAGAAATAAGCATCTGACCCTCCCCAAAGTGCTACGTTTTTCAAGTAACTTTTGACTAGTTAACTTCTTCTCCACTTACATGATGTAATAACTATTTGTATGCCTTCGAAGTTCTTAGTTTCAGTTGTGATCACAATGTAATGATGCATTTGTATTTCGGCTATGATTTTGTTGATCTCTTGCTAGTAAGTGTCATTTACCACCTCTCTGAGAACCAGTTCTGAGGGTTTTCATGATGGTTGTCAGCTTCTGCATCATCTAGATGTGCTGTGATTGAACTAATAATAACTTGAAACAGTGTTTGATACAAAGATGTTCCACTCACCTGAGAATGAAATGGAGGACTTTTGAATAGCAAGTAGGTTCTATAGCTTTGTGTATTGGCATCTGAGTTGTCTGCCATATTTTCCACCAATATCTAGTCCCAAACCCACCACGGCAGCAGAGAGATCTCCAAAGAAATCATTTACAGGTAACACAGATGACACACGTTTAAATTGAATGCTGACATACACATGTGGGACCATATTTTAGGTAGTGTGCATGAAAGAGAAAGAATAGAGGCTTTATTATGAATTTAGAGCAAGTTTGAATTTTCAGGATTTATGTCTTTAGGTCTTTGTGGATGTGGGAGTTTTTTTGCTTTTCTAACTTCCCATGTGAGAGCAGTCTTACTGACTTCAAATTTGACTGGAAGAGGGGAAGTTTAAACTGGATGTTAGGAGGAAGTTCTTTACAGTGAGGGTGGTGAGGCACTGGAATGGGTTGCCCAGGGAGGTTGTGGATGCTTCCTCCCTGGAGGTGTTTAAGGTCAGGCTGGATGAGGCCTTGGGCGAGCTGCTCTAGTGGGAGGTGTCCCTGCCTGTGGCAGGGGGTTGGAGCTGGATGATCCTTGAGGTCCCTTCCAACCTAAACCATTCTATGATTCTATGACTAAATGGCACAAGCATTTTTGCAAAGTATCAGAGATACTGTGGGAACCACACAAGGCAGCATTATTTACGTGGGTGTTTGTGCCCTATTGTAATGGTGCAGCTTCATTAAGTGCATTTGAAATTGTCCATAATTTTGGAATTGAACTGCATTAGAGAATTAAATTCATGTCTGCCACTGCCTCTTCCGTGTTAAGTGTTCTATTGCTTTCCTAAAGAAAAATGCTTCTAATGCTTTTAGAGGATATGTTGAGTATGTACACTCTTGCTTTCAAGCACCACATAGCTTCTTGAAATGGGGAGGGAAGGAATAGAGCTCGTTTGTGTCAAGATATGAAATAGTTATTTGCTAAGCTTTGCTGTGGCATGCAGGGGAATAGTTAATGATGGGCAATGTTTCTGCTCTGGCACTTTGCTGTATTATTACATGTACTCTCTGAGGAGGATTGTAACTTTCATGGAAAATGTCTGAAATCCAGCTCTGTGCTGGTTGTGAGCTAATCAACTAAGTAATAAGAACCTAGCTACCAAACAGATATGACTCAGAAGGCTAGACACAGTCACCAACATCTTCCTAGGAGTTGACCTCCACTCTGTTCTCAGTGGTTTTGCAAGTTTGAGGCAAATTGAAATAATTTAATGAGAGAAATCAGACGATAGGCTGTGAAAAAAAAACAATGGTGATGACTATTCACTCATAGGCTTGCTGAGATGGATTAAAAACAAGAGCACAAACATAGATAAGACAGTGTGTGAGTGTCTCTGTCGCATGGGTTGCCCCCTTGCCAATCCTCCAAACTCACCTTGCACCTAAGGCAAACTCTGGGATAAGATAGAGGGGTAGAAGGAAGGTGGAAGGGTGGTTGGGAGCCCCTCCTGGGACTCTGATTTCTGGGAGGGCTGTTGTATTATTTTAACTTGTATATTTCTGTCTATAGCTGTAAATATTGTAACTCTCTGCTTGTATATTGTGCTAAGCTGTGAATATAAAGGTGCATTCCTTAACTTCCAGCTGGCTGAGTCTAGTCTGGGTGACTTCATAGGAGTGGGGATCAGGGAACTCCCAAACCGTCACAGTGGTCATCCTCCTAGATTATGTTTGAGCTATGCGCAGATTGATGGGAGCAAACTAAGGCCAGTACTGTGTCTTGTACAAAGAATACCCAGTGATGTCTAAGATTTGGTGCAAGTACCAGGCTACTATTAGAAACACTTTTTGTAAGAGGCTGAGAAAAAAAAAGGAGTGCTAGGCTTTTGTTCAGCATATCAGAACTGCTTTCTTTGTTTTGTAAGCCGTGTCACTGAGGAAGGGCACTCGTGTTGCAAAGTGCTGATGTGAAATAGTGCTGCTAGAGTCATGATTGAAAGTGAGAAGACTAAGAGGGATAAACTAACTGGGCAGTTAGCGGATCAAGAACAGCCCTGTGGAGAAGGACTTGGGCTGTTGGTTCATGGGAAGCTCAACGTGACCCAGTAGTGTGCATTTGCAGTTCAGAGAGCCAACTGTATGCTGGTCTTCATCAAAAGCAGCATGGCTGGAAAGCTGAGGGTGGTGATTCTGTCCCTCAGATCCACTCTGGTAAGGCCACACCTCAAATATTGTGCCTGGCTTTGGAGCCCCCAGCATAAGACATTGACCTCTTGGAGTAAGTCAGGGGGGATGGAGCTCCCTTCCTATGAGGACAGTCTGAGAGAGTTGGGGCTGTTCAGCCTGGAGAAGAGAAGGCTCCGGGAAGCCATAATTGCAGCCTTCCAGTGTTTAAAGGAAGCCTACAAGAGACCTGGGAAGGGTCTTATCACAGCAGCACATAGTGATAGGACAGGGAGTAATGGCTTTACACTGGAAAAAGGGTATATTTGAATTAGATATATGAAAGAAATGTTTCATTGTGAGGATGGTGAGATGTGGCAGCTGGTTGCTCAGAGAAGCTGTGGAAGCCCCATGGCTAGAAGTGCTCAAGGTCAGGCTGCAAGGGCCTCAAGCAGCCTGCTCTAGTGGAAGGTGTCCCTGCCCATGGCAGAGGGGGTAGAACTTGATAATCTTTAAGGGTGCTTCCAACCCAACCCATTGTATGAACTTAGATTATTATGAAACTTCAAGTCCAGTTTCACAGCTGCAACTTGTAGTGGACAAATTCAGGACAGGTTGTTGAATTCCTCCCATTCTGAGAAATACCTTTTCTGACTTAGTTTATAGGAAGTTCTGAAAACCTCTTTGGTCTCCTGATAAAAAAGAAATTTCATAGTAAAATGTGGTATGGAATATAATTTTAGTATTAGGTAAGAGATTATCACAGTATCTCAGTTTCACCGAGGTTGGAAGAGACCTCATAGATCATCAAGTCCAAGCCATTACCACAGAGCTCAAGGCTAGACCATGGCACCAAGTGCCACGTCCAATCCTGCCTTGAACAGCTCCAGGGACGGCGACTCCACCACCTCCCTGGGCAGCCCATTCCAGTAGCCAATGACTCTCTCAGGGAAGAACTTTCTCCTCACCTCAAGCCTAAATTTCCCCTGGCACAGGCTGAGGCTGTGTCCTCTTGTTCTGGTGCTGGCTGCCTGAGAGAAGAGAGCAACCTCCTCCTGGCTACAACCACCCCTGAGGTAGTTGTAGACAGCAATAAGGTCTGCCCTGAGCCTCCTCTTCTCCAGGCTAAACAATCCCAGCTCCCTCAGCCTCTCCTCGTAGGGCTGTGCTCGAGGCCTCTCCCCAGCCTCGTTGCCCTTCTCTGGACACGTAGAAGGATTCTCTGTACTAGGAAGAAATAATTAATATCACTGAGGTTGCAAACTGCTAAAACTTACAAAAAAGCGTAAACTCAGAACATTTCATGATGGAACCAAAGTGATCTGTTGCCAATCACTAAATACATTTTGGAGTCACTGAGGAGAGATTCTTTGAAGAAATTAGTTTTAGAGCAAAGATAAAACATGAATGATGTGGATAGTAAACATAAAAACTGGAAGAATTTGCAGTTATGAGGGCAGAAAAGTAGCAGTGCAGACTTTCTCAAACTATAATGTAAAAGAGTAATCATTTGTGGGTGTAATCTGTCACTTCATCATTCATCACTTGTAGAAGTCATAGCAAAATGGTATTTGTGAAAAATTATGGGTTTTCAAGGTTGTAACAGTACTAAAAGGAGGGTTGCATAAACCGATGTACCTTCACAAAGCTTACTGAGTGTTACTGAGCAGTCTTGCAGACACACAAGTCAGCAATTAACGTCTGATAGACTTCTTGAGGCAAAAAGGCTGGGGGAATGTGTACATTCCCTAAACCTATTTGAATAATGTACTTGCTAATTAATGGTATTGCGAATTGTGAGTAGGAACATGGGAAAAAAACTGGTGTAATATAGTAGCAAATTTGAATCACTGTGCAAATGAAAGGTTAGTTAATGGTTGAGATTGCTTCATGATGGGATAATTTCATTTTTTACTATTGGAAAAATATTGAGTAATAAAGGTTATATGCTGTAAACACTTTCAGTTCTCTTGGACCATGAAAACATCTGTATGGCCAAGGTGATTCTTGTAGAAGCTGGAAAGATGCCATTTCTTACAACAGTAGGTCCTGGGTCAGGTTTAGCACCTCGTTACCTGTAACATTTGGGTACTGGGCTCTGTCTGCAGTGGCTGTAATTGGACTAGAAATTTGAAACCAACCATCTAGAAATAACAAAACCTTTTGCTTCCTTACCCAACTTTTGAAAAACCTAAATTCAGTGCTACTGTAGTTTTCCCTCAAATGAGGCAAGAGTTGCATTCCACTACCTCCAGGATGGAAAAACTTGCATCAGTTAGGATTTCCTTATGTGACCAATAGTGGCAGAAACTGAACTGCAGTCATAAAATAAAATAGACTTTGTGTTCCACATCCCTACAGAGCTTAGTCATTGAGCTGGCTGTAGTTGAAACAGCACAATTAGATTGCTTTTGATTTATTCTTGCAGTCTATCACTGTCATTACAACATTTGCAATATTCTGCTACTGAAGGCCCTAAATGTGCACAAAAAAGGGACCTTTTCACACAGAATGAGAAATGTTAGCTTGTATTTTCAGAGAAAATATACCAGCAAAGCCCCCTTTTTTGTTAACTTTATGTGCTCTAAGTTAGACTTTTTTTCTGCCTAATTAACTTCATTAATATTAAAGACTACAAAATGATGCTCCCTTAATTCAAGGGTTCTTAACTTTAATACTTATCTTGAGACCTAGAGGAAATGAATGTTATCCTGAACATTAAGTCTTGTAAGGCAGAGGACCCAAAGAGCTTTTATTTACCTCATTCTTAATAATGCTTAAGAAAACAAGTGTACCTAAGCCATAAGCCAGGCATGAAAGGACCGTCCAAAACTAGATCCGTTTCTTGAGAAAGAGAAACGAACAGCTGAGAGGGAAAAATAACTCCGAGTAGATGTACCTGGTTTTTCTTTTGGCTCATTGCCATTCTTCTGAGCAGTCTATAAGCTGGACAAGACAGCTGCACTTCTTAGTCTCATGTGAGAGACCCAGGAGCATCTGAGGTGAGTTAAGGAAGAGTCTCTTTTCGGAAGAGTCTCTTTTCTTTAGCAGTCCACAGCTGGGCTGCCTCGAGGGTTCTCTGGGCTTTGGTTGCTGTCGCTGTTCTTCCTGCAGCTTGCGCACATAGGCCAGCAGTATCTATAGGACTGAAGCTGTGCTAACTCTGAACTCAGCAGGAGTAACTGCCTGAACATGTATTTGAAATGTTAAATTGTGGCAGTTGTGGTTGGTTTTGTTGAGATGACCTCTCGGTTAAGATGACCTCTCAGTTTTAGAGCCGTATTTAGTACCTTAAAGCTGGTTTAGATGTTTTCAAGGACAGGACCTGGCTGTCTAACATTTAGTGAGTCTCTCTTGTCCTGCTGCTGCTGTTATCCCTTAGACCCATTATCTTGTTTGCCAGCTCTGTGCAGGTATCTTGGATGCTATAGGGCATCTCAGGAACTGCTGGGTGCCCACTGGTAGATTGTTCCCTCAAGCCACAGGTGACTTCTGAAATATGGCTGGGATTTTCCACTAGATCTGCAATCACTGCAGTGACACCAGCTGTAGACATATACTGAGAGTACTCACTGATTGTGTTGGTTACATTGCAGAAGTAACATTTAATTGCACCTCTTAACTTTAATTGTGATTCAAATGCTGTATAAGGACATGTTTCTGTAAGCTGTATCTGAATAGCTGATACACAGCATATGAAAGATTCATATTGCAAACTATCTTCTGAGATACAGTACAGTAATGAGGCTTTTTAAATTTCTTTCTGAAACAGAAGAAGAAAAAGTGATTAGAAGTATTAAGCAGAAGGTTTCCAAAGGATATATAAATGTGCAGTACTTCATAAATACTTTTAAAGATTAATGTTTTGTTTGTGATTCTCAGTGGAATTTTTTTTTCTTCCCTGGAAGAAGAAAGGAAGGGCTGCTCCTGCCACTTATTCAGCTTGGACAAAATAAGGTGGAGGTGAAGAACGAGGTTACTGAAAGCCCTCTCTCTCTAAACTGAAATAAACCATGTAATGACTAGTGAGATGCACAATTTGTTTATCACAATAGTACAAGAGGAAATTACCTCAAGTTATGCCAGGGGAGGTTTAGGTTGGACATTAGGAAAAAAGTCTTCTCTGACAGGGTTGTCAAGTCCTGGTGGAGTCACCATCCCTGGAGGGATGTGTTGATGTGGTGCTGAGGGATATGGTTTAGTGGTAATTAGCACTGCTGAGTTAACAGCTGGACTTGGTGATCTCAAAAGTCTTTTCCAAAACCTTTACATTATTCTATTATCAGAGGTAAAATATCTAAGAATAGTTCACTACCTCCATGTTATCCTCTCAATCACAGGTGGAGAACGTGATTCCCTTCATGAATTCAGTCATGCATCTTCCAATCTGCTGCTATCTTTTCTGTTCCCTGTGTCTCCTTTTTAAAGAAGTAGAATGTTGATGTTGATCTGAAGCATCTGAGTTGACAGCAGAATATGAGCAGAGAGAGCTTGGATTCTTTTTCCTATCATTTGTAGGGAAGACATAAAGGGGCAGGTGCCGTACACATTTATTTGTGTTTCTTCTCAGAAATCCCAGATCCTCTTTAGCATTTATAAGGTTGCTCTATTGTCTGGTAGGCAGCATTTTGACAAATACTGATGTCTTCAAGGTGATGTATCTTTTCTTTTCTGCATCTGCTAACCTATTTATATCCACACTTCTAAAAACCTTTCTGTATTTTTGCAGTGAACAAGGTGTATTGGAAACATTAAGATCTACTTTTCTCTATTTGCCTATATTTTCTGAGGCATAGCATATGAAACCAAAATCATGATATCCACACAAAGCTTAATGTAAGTCAAATAAATACTGGCAGAAGGGTGGACTAGAATTTTATAGCATCTTCAGCACAGGACTTCTTTCGGTGGGGTGTCAGATTTTACTAAACTGGAACACTCATTCTGGTTGTTGTTGTCTTACTTTGTTTGAAATAGCACTCAGGTTTTTTTCATTCTTTTAAACTTACAGAAACATGGAATGGTTTAGGTTGGAAGAGATCTCAAAGCTCATCCAGTTACAACCCCCTGCCATAGGCAGGAACACCTCCCACTAGAACAGGTCACTCAAGGCCTCATCCAGCCTGGCCTTGAACAGCTCCAGGGAGGGAGCAGCCACAACCTCCCTGGGCAACCTGTGCCAGTGTCTCACCACCCTCACTGCAAGGAACCCTTTCCTAACATCCAGTTTCAATCTCCCCTCTTCCAGTTCAAACCCATTCCCCCTTGTCCTGTNTTCCTCAGGGCTGCTCTCAGCCATTCCCCACCCAGCCTGGAGCTGTGCTTGGGATAGTGCTGACTCATCCGGGTGCAGGCCCTTACACTTGGCCTTGTTGAA
>WAAF01017035.1:1657-17403 GCA_013400475.1 Tricholaema leucomelas | reverse complement strand
TTCTAGTCCCCAGAAAACTTTTTTTAACCCGGTAGTCTCAACCTGGGACAAGCGTTTACTAATCCTTGTGTTAACTAGGCTTTGAAGGAGAAGAAACAGCCTTCCAAAAACTTTTCTTGTTGCCAAATAAGCCCTTACAATGCACATCATTATTATGCTTCTTTATGATCATAATCTGCATAATATTTTTTTAAAATGAGTGAACACCATGCTGTGAAGAAAAAAAAGGGCAAAAACGTCAAACTTGTTTAGAAACAAAACTTGCAGGGATTTGTGGGGGAGTACTCTCTGTTTACTGTAAAGGAAGCTTTTCCATTATCTTCAAAGGAAGTTGCAGAAGTTTCTGAATATTTGCAATACTTATAACCCAAATTATCTAGATAACAAGATCTTTGTTAGCTAAGATGTTGGTAACACTAGGCACCTCGGTGTAGACCGTGAAAGATAACAAGTCAACTTCAGCTGCCACTGACCCAGGAGTCAAAGGGCTGTTGTATGGCATTTAGTCCTACTTCCAATAATTAGATGTAATAAAATTGTGCTGTCGTTGTTATCATAATTGGTATAAAAAGTCATTTGTATCAACTATTAGAGATAGAGGCAGTGATTTTTCTGAAGGAGTTCACAGATGGCAATGCTAGACTCTGGCAGACTTAAAGTTGCTATGGGTGTTCAAATGTATGCATGAGCCCTTACCAGAGTGTGTAAAAATGGGTCTTTTTAATAAACAATTCATAAGCTAATATTTCCAGCTCTAAAGCAGTAGATTTTTTTCTCTTAGTTTAAAAGGGTTAAATTAGTGGGAGGACTGGATATACTCTACCTGTGGCAGCACCACAGTGTATTTTGGAGGCATGAATAAAGAGTGGAAGAGTCTGGAAGCTTTGAGGGCTAATCTTGTCACACCCATGGAATTTCTGTAGAAGCAAAGTCAAGTCTCTGTGCCTTATTTTCCATCTTTGCATGGGAGAGATCCCAATATCAGTTCACAGGGGAATTATGGATTTAAATTAGTGTTTGTGACTCGGGGAACAGCCAGAAAGGAATAATTGTCAAATGTACAATGCAGAAGTAGTAGTAGTAGAGATGTAATAATCAAAGTATTTGAATAGGCAGACTGAAAGAGTGGCCTGCTCTATGTCTGGGTGAGGTTGAGATTTTGGGAAGAAAACAGTGGTGCATAATCCCTGTGGAGAAAAGGACTTGAATAGAGTTATGTAAACGTGCTTAGCTTTAGCACAGCTCAGCTCATGCATTCTTTGCTTTGGAAATCAAAATCGTGTTTTTCACCTGCTGCTTCACTGGCTGCATGGCTGTGTGTTGCATGCAGGCTCTGTCTCTCCCTCTTCATTTGGTCTTAGAAATAGTTCTTGGAAACCATTCTTCAGAATGGGGTTCTTCACCGCTCCGTGAATGACTTTATTGTGGCCTTCCCTCTCCATTTGGCTTTGCCCCTTGGGTGCCTTCTCTGAACAGGCAGACAAAAGACATGAAGTGGTAGATGAAAACTCTTACTGAGTGGCTTTGAGTTGTACCTGAGGTCAGGAGTACAGGTTTGTGATTCTCTTGTGTTATGTTTGTACAAGGTGTGGAACCATGACCAAATGTGTTTTGTTTTGTTGTTTACTTCAGTTGAATTTAAGGAAACAACAAACTCATGCATCTCCATCCTAGCATGTTAAAATGGTCCTCTCTCCAGATAATTTACTGCAGAATTGAGCTAGCTCTCATTTTGTTTCCACTCTGAAGGCAAGTGATCTCTGTAAACCTCATGTAAGAGGAAAGAGTGGAATCTTGTACACCACTCGACCACTCGCCTACAACATTTGGTACTGCAAAAGCCCAAGTGCTATCATTAACTTTGTATGAGGTCTATGTTGAAATGAGCTCATTTTCTGGAAGATCCTTCTGTAGCTGACCCCCCTTGATTTCAGTAAGAATGGCTTACTCTAATAATTTAAAAAATTAAGCCCCTTTTCAGTTATATGCAACCAAGCATTGTTTGTGCACATCTGTGTGCTCTGTTCCTCTCTCATGCAATCCATACACACAAATCCTAAACACTGAATCCCTGCTGGCTAACTATATTTACTGGTCTGCGAAAGACAACAGAAACAGGCTCTTCAGAGGAAGAGGGGGGTTGTTAGGAAGAGTCTGGGACAGATAGGAGATATCCCACTGTCATGTGAAGAGAAAGCAAAACAATAGCTTGCTATAGTTTTCTATAAATTAAGAGGTTCTAATTTGTTTCTCAATTAATGTTTGTGCTGTGGGGAACCTTTCTCCACTAAGGAGCAAGACTCAGTCAAGACCTTGCACCCCAACCTCACACATTTATCATGATACCCTTGCTTGCAGTACTTCCTTACCACCTTGGCAATTGTGCTCACAGAGCCCATCCAGGGACTTGATCAGCAGGCAGTATCTTTCCTTCTCGTGCCAGTGGCTGTTCACTCAAGAACAGTCAAGTGTGATGCTGACAGCTAGAAGGCAGGTTTTGCTGTCTTCCCATCCATTTGTCATTGCTTGCATTTGGGGAGGGAAAGGCAGTGATTTGTCTACTGTACAAGCAATGTCTTCTGGGGAGCCAGTGCCAACCTTGGCAGCTAGGGATAATGTAGGATAAAATGGGAACAGCTGCATGTAGTAGTCTGTATATGCTCACAGGGCACGTGGCAGGACTTTGTGATTTTGCATGCCCCTTCCAGACCAATAGCTTTAAAAACTGCATCTCCACAGAAGTAGCATGCTTAGCTTTGGCTTTGTGTCGAGTCACATCCATTTAACTCATGTGGTTTTGCTGTCTTTGTAGTCTTTGAGAGTAATCATCACCTATGACTGCAGATACTTCACCTGTGGAGCTGAGAGGGAGGGATATGTGTTTTTTTTTTCTAATTATCACAACATTATCTGATCAATACTTTCTCACTTCTTGGGCAAGAAATGCAGCCAGGCACAGCAACTGCAGAGGAGACCAGCAGCTCTGCCCTTCCTCGTAGCCCAGAAGCATGGACAGATACATTGTTTACACTGAGGGTGTTCAAACTATAATAGGTTTAACAGAGGCTGCGGAGCTTACATGTGAAGACTTATAAAACTTGGCTGGACACAGTCCTGGGTAATTCACTGCAGCTGACTCTGTATTGGGAAGGTAGTACTTGGGACTAGATGACCTCGGGAAGGTAGTACTTGGGACTAGATGACCTCCAGAAGTCCCTTTCAACCTCAACAATTCTAGAATTCTGTGATCAGCAAAAGACAATAATCCCCAGCCTTTTAGACAAAAAGGAAATCTCCTTTTTGACACTTTGACTAAGAAAATGGTCTTTATGTGACAGAAAAATAAAGTGACTATAGCCAGAGGGTTAAATTAAGTTTAAATTTCTTGCTTCACATATTTCATTATTATATGAAGTATAACAGGTTTTGAGAAAAGCATTGAGAAAAAAAAAAAACAAAACCAACAAAACAAACAACTTTTGTCAGAACACCAAGTGCTTAATGCTAAGAACATTTTCTGCAATATTAGAAGCAGCAATTAAGTTTATACCTAGTTGCCTCATGTCTCAGTACAGTTTCATACTTTTGAGAGGGAAATGAGACTGAAGTTTATACCAGAACCTGTGGTTCTGATACTTGTGTGGATCTGCACATTATTAGAATATAGGTCACAAAGAACTAAACCCAGTAAAATAAAATAAAACAAAACCAAAACCAAACCCTCACATGTACAGAGACTTAACGTATTCTCACCCATGCAAACCATGTGGGACATCACACAGGGAATAGGAGAACAATCACTTTTTCCTGAGCCTAACTTGGTAGCAAAAAAAAAAATATATATAAAAAGAAAAAAAAAAAAGAAAGGAAAAAAAAAGAAAAAGAAAAGAGAAAAAAACAAGAAAGTAGGGAAAAAAGTAGTCAGCCTTGCTTGAACAATGAAAGGGTTGTGAAACAACTGATCAGCTGACCTCCAGATGCAGGTAGGTTGGGAAGATGCAATCTGAAAAAAACACCCCAAACTACTAAAGAAAGAAGGATATTGTCAGTCTTGCCAGTCCTAATAGGCTATAATGCCCAGTAAGACAACACAAGGGCAGACAGCAGCTGTGATCAGTTTTAGGAGTCTTCAAGCCTAACTGAAAGGAAATGAACACTTAGACCATGTACCTTAGGCACCTAAATCTGATCCATAGCACCCAAAGCAAGTAAGCTGTGTTCCTTATGCAGCAAATAGAAAGCCATAGATAAAACCAGAGGGCCTAAGTTAGATCCTCATATAAAATGATGTGAAGACTTTTCTGTATCAAATTGACTAGCCAAATCCCCAAAAGGATTTAGTTGGTGCAGCACATGAAACCTAGACTTCTGGACACAGAACAGGAGTTCTGAATCCCATAAATGCCCTGGAAGGAGCTGCACACTTCAACGGGAGACTGAAAATAAGCAGCACGTCAGAAAGGGCATACTAAGTTAATGACCTAGGTATGCTTTTATCAGAGGTCACTGAAAGTCATATTCTAGAGAACCCACTGAGGTCATGATGAGGTATAGGGGATTGGGAGTGGTATGAGGCATATTCAAATTGAATTTATGTCCCTGCAAAGGAAAGAATTAAAATTCATTGGACTAGTAAAAGAATGTAAATGTGAAGATGATTCTATTATCTGGTGGCCAGACACTCCATGGGCTGGGGGGGATACCTGTTTTCCTAAAGTCTTTCAGAAATAAAAAAACAAACAAACAAAAAAAACCAGCAACATCCAGGGCTTTGGGAAGAACATTTTATTGCTAAGCATATCTTTAAACAAAATGCAAATAAGAAAAGAAAAATAACCAAAAAGAAAGAATAAAAGAAAGAGGAAAAAGCAATAACATCACAATAACTCAAAAATTCTTAAGGTTGTCCATAAAGCAACAGGGATATGGTAGAAGCCCACATACAGAAATGCACATGTTCCCAAAAACTGTCCAATAGAAACTTACACAAAGAAAAGGAAAGCTTTAAGTCTTTTTCCCTTAACTTAAAAAAGGAAAGCAAAAAGGAAAGGAAGAAAGAAAGCAGGAAATCATTTCACAAGACTCCAAGAACAGCAATCTTTTACAGACATCAAGATATAATCAACTTTATATAGTTTCAGCCAGTTAAGTCATCTAAAATCGTGCTTTCATACCTTTTTAAAACCTGTCTGTTTTTTTTTTCTTTTTAGTATAAAAAATAAAAAAGGGAAAAAAAAAAAAGCTCACCCTCGCGCACACGCACCACACACACGCACCGCAAGTATTTGTTACCATGAAAGCACCTTCTCTAAGTGTTTGAGAAGGCTGGCTGGCGCTTTTGGTTTTGTTGTCGTTCTTTTGTTGTTGCTGTTTTGAATTAAGTTCCCCTGTGCGTGTGTGTATATCTGATGACACTTCTTCAAAGTCAAATACTCATGCGACTTAGAAACACCAGCAAGAGTAGATTTCTAAACCTAAACAGCTGATTGGTTTTCATCCGTATACAGAAAAAGTGTACGTGTCTGATATTCCAGAGTTCTCAATCTATCTTTATTGTTTTCCTCTCTGCCCCTCTCTCTCTCTCATTTGCCTTTTCTATTTCTTTTTAATTTTTCATTTTTTTGCACATGATAGGCATGACCATCAAACCACCTGGCTAGTGTTCTACACAGCAAAAGAATCCTTTGCACAAAAAAAACCCTGGGAAAATGTAGGAACCAAACAAATTAAGTGAAATAAACTCAAAAGGTATTCCCAGTTGACCCATGAAACAGAATATACACAGTCTGAGTTGCCATATAGAAATTATACTAGAAAAACAAAAGTAGTAAAATACGTAAACAAAAGTTCAGATTTCTTTTGTTTTTATAGAGTAACTGTGACAAAGCTAGAACACACACACTCGCTTCACATTTTAAGGTTTGCTTTTCTCGTCTGTTTTGTTTGACTTTGTTCTTCAAGAACATTCTCATTCCACATTAAGATCATAACAGAACTTCTGTTCCAGTCGTCACGTCAAACATACCATGATAAATATATCTGTGTGTGTATATATATATATATATATACATATATAATTAAATTCCTTTATTTTTTTTTTGTGTGTCACGGCAGCTTTATTTAATTTTCTTTTATATAAAAGAGAAGGAAAAGGGAGAATAGGGCAAATGGAAAGACAGATGATCTGAAATGTAAAGCTACAAAACTAAAATAGTAGATATGAAAACCAGTTTCATGTCAAAAAAAAATCTATGTATTTTGCATTCTTTTACAAGTATTTAGCTTTTCTGACATTTATGCGTCTTGTCACAAGTTGAACTCCAGTGGTGTCTTTCTTATCTCTTTAATAAACTGATTTATAGTTTATTTTTTTGCATGCATTGCAATCAGTCACAGAACCAGAACCCAGAGGGAAGGATCCTTTATTTTTGCATGGGATATTCAGCCAGAATTGTTGGCCATTTTTCAGGCATTGTCTTTTGCATCTTCAAATCCCTTTATCTGTAGCTTGGCTGTGCTAACACATACTAACTGATACTCTCAAAGAAAGCCAATGACTGATCAGAACAGACCCGAACCCCTCTTTTCATCAGTTCAGTTTCAAATACCGGAGCCAGATCCAAGGGAACCAGCTTTCCATGATAATTTTATTCAGCACCACCCATCAGACATTTTCACTGTGTGGTTAGCAAACAACTTACTGCAAGACAACAGATTCTAGAGACAACACAACCAGGTATGCAGAGAAAACATTATGGGTAGCTTTTGAGTTCATATATGGCAATAGTCTCTCTTTATTTATTATGGATTTTTTTTTTTTTGAGATTTCTTCTCAACTCATGTCCTGGTTCACCCTCCCAACACCATTCCTCTCCACCCTTCCCTCCCACATCCCAAAGTAACAAAAACCAAAACCAAAATGAACAAAAAACAACCCATGAAACAGAACGAAATGAAAAAAAAAAAAAAAACCAACAATCTCCAAAATAATTTATTCCCCTCCTCCAGTCTGGAAAAATCCTATGTATACTGGACATGGCCAGATCAGTTTGTTCAATATCTGCTTTTGTTTTTTTTTCCTTTTTCCTTCCTTCCTTTTTTTTTTTTTTTTTTTTTTTTTTTTTTTGTAAGTAAACTGAAAAATCATCGATACAGTCAGGGATCACGAACATTGGTAAAGACTCACTTGGAAATATGAAACAAGTAAGCCATGAAGTCTTCTACCTTTGCAGAAAGTTCAGCGGAGGAGGAGATTTGGAGACGTCCAAAGTTCACTAACAGGGCAGAGCTGTGTGCGCCATCTCCAGAACGCTAAGTGTGCTTTATAATACATTAGGGCAGAGTTTGCTGACTCCAAGTGATGACTGAGACATTAACAGTCACTGCTGATTTTTTTTTTCCCAATACTTTTTCCCACAAATGATATCTCCCAATCTTGTTCGCTGCAATGGTTCTGATATTTCCATTAAATCTCATTAAGTATTTATATATTTATATATAAATAAGTATTCTTTTTTACACATAATACTCTTTGTCCTTGTTTTTCTGTTTCTTATGGCCACTCTTTGAGCTCTGCTGCTTCTCCTTCACGAGCGTGCCGTTGCTCTGGGCTGAGTTGCTGATGTAGTTCCGCGTCTCGTCCACCTGATAGGACCCCTCGTCCCTGTTCCTGTACTTGTACATGGCATACAGGAGGATGAGGATGCAGAGGGCAGCAGCAGCCACAATGCCGACGACCATCCCCGTTGTGCTGCTCGACTCACGGACCACCTCTGAGGCCCCCGGAACCCGTCTGATTCCTGGCTCCGTGGGGTTTGCTGTGGGCACATTACGGAACATGGGGGAAGTGATTAGCGGGTTCTTCAGCTTTGTGCTGTCTAGCTCATAGGCAGTGGGCAACGGAAGCAAGACTATGTCAGGCTGGGGTTTGAGCTCACGGTTATTCATTTTGCCGGCTGGCAATTTGGGCACCATCCCAGTCGAGGACGAAGCTGTGGAGCGGATCAGCTCAGGGGACAAAGACGTGGTAGTAGTCCTACCAGTTTCGGAGACTTTGTTAGGTCTAAAGTCCTTGGATTCCCACTTGGGTGCGTGTGCTTTGTAGCCACCTTCGAAGATTGAAGTGGAAAGACTCTTATCTGTTACCAAGGAGAAGGTGGTGTAAAAATCTTCATCATCAGTAGGGGGTAGGTTAGAGTCAAATGTTTCCCCTGAGCCATACCCAGATATCACCAAGCCATCATCATCACAACCATCGCTGCCTTGGTCCGACAAGCAAGGTAACCCCGCCTCAGAGGTCATGGACAGGGAATCTTTGGTGGTCTCAATAATGGTGAGGAGGGGGCGAAAGGTAGGGGGAAGTGTAATGAAAGGTGCACGAGTAGCAATAGGAGGGATATCTAAAGGGTCTTCTACAAGTAGAGGGATAACTAATTCACCTCCTGGGATGGAAAAGAGAAAAAAAGAAGATTAGTACAATTTCATGACACAATGCACCATTTTAAATTTACTTAAGGGCAAGAGAGGATTTAGGTATTACGAAAAAAGTGGCAGGGATCAAGATTCTCACCCTAACTGCACTGCTTCCCGGGGGTGCCTTTCATTCCTCCCTCCCACCCTGCTTTGACACTGGTAAACAGCACGGTCTATTTCCATCCTCTTTTAGCCTATGCTAGGTGGTAGATACAGTGAAATACTCTGATCTGTCTGGAAGCTAAAGGTTTTGATTTTTGACGATACTCTCAAGTGACTCTGTAGACATCCAGTTTTGGTAGTGATTTTTCTTAAGCATTTGGTTACAAGACTGCTTTAATTATTTTATGCTCCCATAAAGCAATGTTCCATAAAACAATGGATTTCACCACTCATCTCACCAGGTTTTCCTCCTCTGACTCATTTAAAATAACACTGGCATTTCTTCTCTCCCAGTGAAGTCTGCTCACCTTCCATAGCAATTTATAAGGGTTTTCCTGTTCATTCCTTGCTCCTTGTCTGTTGCCTAGTTTTTAAATTGTGAGAAAGTTCATGAATATCAGTGATGGAATAAGAACCATGTACTTACTGGGGTCCTTGAAGGTACAGAGCTCTACTCAATACTTGTTGATCTCTTTTAAATATTTCTTTACCATTCATTTCAACATTAGGAATGCCCCTTTCCTTGAATTTTTTGGTCTACTAATGCCATACTATCTTCATCTTCAGTTCTTCTTTATATTCCTTTGCTATAATTTGAGTAAAAATTAAGATAGACTTTATTGTGATTTATATAAGTGAATAAGGACTCTGATGATCCAAATTATCAGTTGAGCCCAGCAATGTACTGCTGAAGTTGTCTCTTCGTACCTACCGTTACTTCTTGATACGCAGATTATTGTGATGAGTGCTATTTTCCAACAGGATGGCTACCTGTCTACAGAGGACTACAAATGAGTGGACTTATGGTCTGCTCTTGAAGCAGAACAACAAACCTATAGCTATAGCATTGGTACCTTACCACACTATAAGCCTGAAACAAGAAAATCAGTGTCTCCTTTCTAAGATTTGGTTTCTGAGCAGCAATATTGCTATTTTCAGGACAGTATGTATTTGAATTTGACTGTACTTCTACTTCTGAGCCTGTGGGTAATTGACCACTGTTTTATTCTGATGTGGAGGGATAATTAATTTATTTAATTCCTTTAGTTCAGATTACATAGTCTTCTGCTGACATACAGGTTGCCAGCACTTTTTTTTAGGGTGAGCTGTAGAAAACTTGTGTATAAATTCTCCCCTGGGGGGGTAACTTTCCTTCAGCTAGCCTCTTAAAATAGCTGCTTTAAATATAAGCTGAAGAGCTCATCTGAAACCATAAGCGGTCATCCAGTTTTGTTGGAAGGAATGGACCTCAGTAAGAAGTCTACTGCATGAGAAACTTTGATTTATACTCACCACTGCTTAAGGAGAGGTATGCCAGTGGAATTTTAACTTCTAAATAAATAACTCTGGCATTACTTATGGATTAATAACTGCTAATAAACAGTTTGGCTTTGTCACAGTTCTGAATGGCATCAGGGTCAAAATTCTTCTCCTATCTATCTATTACATGCACTTGTTTCACACTGAATATTGCCAGTAATGTCTATGGGAGTTCTATACAGAATATGGTCTAAAATCCTAATCCCTTCAAAATATATTTGGAGAGCAATATATTTGAACAAATTACATATTGAAGATGGTAATATACTTAACATTTTGGTTGAATTTGGATAGCTGACCTAGCAACATGGCTTATTCTTATTCTTAATGAGAAACTAAACGGTGACACAGTTTAAACAATTGAATTGTTGAAACAGTCAAATGTATCTAAGAGGTACCAAGGGTGGAATTTAGGCCAAAATAAGCAATGTGGTGCTTTGCATACTTTCACGTCAAGCTACTTTTAAGCTACAATACAAAGGGCGAATTTGAATATTTTGTTTAGTTTCCTGAGCTTCTTCAGTATATTCATACCACTTCTGCTACTGGAGAGAGGATGAAGAAATAAGTATCATATGTGCAAAATAATGCTAATCTCTTCAAACTACATATATTGAAAAAGAAATTGTGAAAAAAGCAGAAAGTGCAGTCTGCCAAATGGCTGCATGACATTTTGTGCTCATGCATCCAAGCTGTTTTCTGTGGAATGTAGAAACTAGAGCATGTAATACGATTTATATATGTCCAGCAGCCCTATCCATGCCTAGAATAGGGCTTCTATAATCTATGCAAACAGGTGGTCTCAGCATAAAGTTGGAATATGCCTCAGAGGGGAGGATCATCTGTGAGTCTGGTAAGAACTGACTAAAAATAATAGCATTTAAGTGCACATAATATCAAATTGCATGAGTGAAGAAATTAAGCTCTGCAAAGTCAGGGATAGGCACTGTGTCTCTAAACAATTTCTTAGGACCAGTGCTTTGCTGTGAAGATGTGGTATTAATCTGTGATTTTAATTCACCATCTATGACACCCAACTGGAGAAAAAAAAAACAAACCACAAAAACCCTCAGTTTATTAACTTTTCTCACCTATTAACTTTGCTCACCTAGAGCTTTGAAATGCCTTTGTTTTCAAGATACGGTATACTGGCACACAGCATCAGCACACATTTGATCTGCTGCCCAAGGGGCCAATATTTTAGGCAGTTTAATTCTAAAGAGAAATTCTTGTGATCCTATTAACAGTTAATTTTCTTGAAAGAGCCAGAAGTATCTTACATCTAATATAAAGACAACTCTTTTGCCTTTAAATCTAGGTCAGGGTTTTACAGGGTTTTTTTTTTGTTGGTGTCAAGGACTTGAGCCAATGGCAGAGTTTCTAAAGTAAGTGGGGTTTCACATAACTGATGAAGAGCAAATCATGGCTTTTTGATTCCAGCAAGTCTGCTGGGTGAAAGACAATAGGACAGAATCAGGAATGAATTCTACAAAATTTTAATCTGACAGTCTATGTGAGAAGAGAAGTAACTTCCATGCTAGGAAGACAGGATTAATTATAATTTCTTGTACAATTATTCAATCTCATCTCTAGTTTTAATCCAAATTGTCCAGTGATCCATACTGTGTGTACTTGTACCCTAATGAAATAACAAGACTGTTTAAAGGTTCCTCATTAAGAAGCACTTCTCCATCAAGGAATTAATTTATTACATTTACTTAACACAACAGACTCTGGGGGAAGTACCAGGGAGATGTCTGTAAGGGTAGTAATGATTCTTCAATTAAGAAAAAAACAAACCTTCTGTCTCTAACAGAAAAAACTGTGAGACTGAAAAAAAAAAAAAGCTGTGTGGGAGAAGATAACTCAGAAAAAGCACTCTTAAGTACCACATCGGGGTTCTGGTTTATAGGTGTGCTAGGAATCTATGCAAAACCCACAGCAGGCTAGGAGCTGCAGGTCTAATAGCATGCAAGCACAACGAACAGTTCTTGGGGCTACGTGATATAATTTATAGAGGAGTTAAAACATCCTTTAAAATGGCACGATAAAAATGCCACTCAGTCTGAAAGAAATGTGTTATTTAAGGATAAAAGGGAATGTAAATTCTAAAAAGCTCCCAGGATAGTGTGAGAAACACGATCGCCAATGTCTGTGAAGAGGGAAAAGTGCAAACTTTCATATCATCCCTGCAACAACTGTTACTGGTTCTACATTTCAAGTCGTAAGAGACACAAGGGGGAGTCTGATGCCAGGCAGATGATCAGAGTGTGTGCAGGGGGAACCATCTTTCACAAAGTGACAGCTGAGGCAGCAGGAAGCTGCCTCGAGCCAGTGGTTCTTTGATGGAGAAGTAGTGCCTCTTGCTCAGGGCCCCAACTTGATTTAAAGGTAAGCACTGAAAGATTTAGGAGACAAAGTGCTACTCGGCTGCCAAGAATATCTTATGGATCCAAAGCTTTGGATCCTGAAAGGTTCGTGGTGGAATGCAAATGCTTTAAATATTTGGATCTCTAGAAAAAGCTAAAAATGAGCCCCCGAAAAATGTTGCATGACAATTTGAAAGGAAATATGTTTGAGACAGGTTTTACATATGTATTTTCCCAGCTGAACTTCTATTTTTCTCACTGTGTCTCTCATTTGCTCCATTGCAAAATTAAGTCTTTGCAGCCTTGATTAAAACTTCTGGTTTTAATTCCTAAATCATTGTATGCTTAAAAACATGGCAAGGCTGCTATGCAGTGGTGGCCACGGCTTAAAAAAAAAAAAAGACACAGATTCTGTTTATGGATGACATAAGCTGTTTCATGGTAGCTGCAGGTTTCTTCCCCCTCCTTCCTTATGTTTCTTCTTTTACCTGTGGCTGTCATGCACCATTTAACAGTGTGCTGCAAGTTCAGGATTCTTTTAGCAATCCAAAGATTTCAGAAGCATTTTCCAGATTTCTTTCTCACTTGCTTTGTGTTTTCTTTCCAGGAAATGGATGTATTCCAACAGAAATATGATTTAAAATATGGTTCTCTTGACAAAAAATTGGCAAAGAGTTAAACAAAAGGGGAATAGACAAAATGGTTTCCTCTGCAGTGATATAGATGCAAAATTGGTTTGCCTTTCAATTGTATAGCTGAACAAAGAAAAAATAACAGCAAAAAAGTAAGCAGCACTGACAGAACTGAGGTCTGTGAGGTGAAGAACCACATGTTTTGCATGGGCTCCTCATTCCACAACAGAAACACAGTGTGCACATATTCCTTAAAAGTTAGGCTTTAAATCTAGCACATGCACTATTTTCATGGAGTTGTGCTTTTCCTTAAACTACCAAGGTCATTTGGGATATGAAAGGTCTACTTCAGCCTTGGAGCTGCCCTGCTTTTTGCTTTATAAGCGTATTTATAGATATATAATTCATATCTCCAGGGCTGATCTCCAGTAAGAGTTCTCTGACACTGGAAAAGACAGAGTGTTAAAAATTTAAGAGAAGCCTTATGAACTGTGAGGATGTTATGGGTAAGCCACAAGTGCAGAGGGCACAAAAAAAAAAAAAAGAGAAAGAAATCAACCCTGAAAAACTATAGCAGCCGTTGGCTTTCATCTGTACAGCCATAGCTACTTCACTGGAGTCTCAGGTATCAGAGTGATATAGGACAAAAGACACACAAAGATGAAGCCTGAAAAAAAATCACCTTCTTGTTCTGATGATAAGAGACATACCCTTATCATTTCTCCTTTCCAGATGTGGCCGAAGAGCTTTTAAATGCCATCCATAAAGGTTGTACAACTCACCCATTTTGCAGGCACTTGAAATTCTGTATCCTGAGCTTGCTATCGTCACTTTACTCTTGCGCTGTTCCTCTAACTCCATTTCCGGCATTACACACTTGCCAGGGAAAATTATTCCTTACCTTTTCCCCCTCTGTATCAACACAGTAATTCCTTATTAAATGACCGAGTTAATAAATCTCAGTCTAATGGTGTTTTAGTTAATTCTTCTTTGAATCCTCTGAGGATAAAAAGGGAAATTATTCAGAACATAGTCTCTGATTCACAGGAAAGAGGATGCCAACATGAAACCTAGTAGATGAACACTCTTAATATTTTCTACTCTTTACAGTCTGATTTAATTGCAACTGACAGTCAGTGGCAGAGAGAAAATTGTAATTTCCACAATTGAATACTGCAACTTTTAATCTCTGATATCTTCCTTTCCTTTCAGAGAATATAGAGTGCTCAAAATGATTAGATAATACTTTTTCTGGCAGAGCTGGTTGAAAAGCATTTACTAAGCCCCAAAACTATACTGAAAGACAGTTTTTGCAGTGCTTTCTCATAAATGGCTTAGAAGAAACAGGAAGGCACAGAATCTGAGGTGTCATGAAATCCATGTTAAAGCTGGGCTGTGTTTCATTGCTGCAAATTCTTGGTCACCTTTGTGCATTTTCAGCAAAGCGGTTGTTAATATCTTTCAGAGAGGTCTGCAGGCAGAATCCCAGAGCAAAACCAAGTGTCCAGACAGTGCGCTTCTCTGCAGCAGTTGAAACGTGCCCTCCTCCATTTCCTGTTATTACTTTAAATTTTTATGATTATGAGGTGACAGCTTCCTTCTCAGCACAATTATTTGTTCTGTTTTCAGCATCTGCTGCTCTAGAGACTTGACACCTGAACCTACGATACTTACTAAGAACAGCGTTATTATGAAGAGGTAAGTGCTTATATGAAAGTACAGCTTTTTCTTACTTTTACTCATTGGTTTTTAAAACATTTAATCCAAAACTCTTTCTGAAGCAAGGAAATCTTAGAGGTTCAGAATTTGACTTTCAACAGGAAAGCATCTGTCAAAGGTACCATTATGACGTTAGCAAACCTGATACTAGTCACAATACAATGGGTGTGTTTACCTGGCAAGAGTACACTTGAGAGTATCATTCAGATGATGTTAGGCAAGTAATCAGTAATGAAGAAAATTGATAGAAATAAAACACTTGTACAGGAATTAAAAGTAGGAATGAAGAAGAGCTGCAGTAAGAAGACTCTCAGAGGCACCAAGATTCTAAGGTCTCATGGTCTTTTACTACACCACCAGGCTACATACAATTTAACTAGCATGAAAGAAAGTAGTATTACTGGTGATTCATTCTGGGAAAGGAAAAGGGGAAAGAAATCTCTAGAGAGGGACCAAGAAAGAATAGGAGCAAACTACTACAGGCTCGTTCACCCCCTCCTATGCACAGTAATCAACAATATACAAAGAGCACATAACATAAAGGCAAATAAAAACTAATTAAAAAAATAAAGGAACTGATACATTTTTTCCCAAAACAAAACCATATACTAGAAAATAAAAATGCCACAGCAACAAGGTCAGGAAAAGGAAAAAAAAAATCATAACGAGTCATTCACTTTTAGCAGCAAAAGAAAGATTAAGAACTGAAAAAAAAAAGGTTAAAATAAAATAATAAAAAAACCCCAAACCCAACGACATTATTTCCCTTAAAAAAAAAAAAAAGTCATCAAAAATACATTAAAAAAAATATATTTAGAAAGCATACCACATTGATTTCATAACAGTCAACTTACATCAACAAATTGCCCGCATGTTTTTTGGCATGAAAGGAAAAATTTACAAAAGAAAGTTGTGTAAGAATGCTCTTGGACAAGTAGCATTGCCACATTCTTGTAACTTGGTAGTTTGTTTTGTTTTTTTTTTTTCCATTGTTGTTTCTTAAAATCTTTTTTTTCTTTTCTTTTTTTAGCAAAACACATTTTTTTTTTTTTTTTTTGTTTTTTCTTTAAAT
>WAAF01017032.1:0-10533 GCA_013400475.1 Tricholaema leucomelas | reverse complement strand
CAGCCTGTAGCTCTGCATGGGGTTGTTGTGGCCAAAGTGCAGCCCCTGGCACTTGGAGCCATTGAATGCCATCCCCTTGGACTCTGCCCATCTGTCCAGGCGGTCAAGGTCCTGCTGCAGAGCCCTTCTGCCCTCCAGCCCAGCCACATCAGCCCCCAGCTTGGTGTCATCTGCAAACTTGCTGATGACTGACTCGATGCCCTCGATGTTGAGGTGCTGGAAGGTGTCCAGAGAAGGGTGACAAAGCTGGTGAAAGGGAGGTCTAGGCTGGATGTTAGGAGGAAGTTGTTGGCAGAGAGAGTGATTGGCATTGGAATGGGCTGCCCAGGGAGGTGGTGGAGTCGCTGTCCCTAGACATGTTCAAGGGAAGCCTGGCTGAGGCACTTAGTGCCATGGTCTGGTTGCCTGGCTAGGGCTGGGTGCTAGGTTGGACTGGATGTGCTTGGAGGTCTCTTCCAACCTGGTTGATTCTATGATTCAAGGTGGAAATTTTTAGGCAAGGGAATATGCTGGGATTATCTGCTTGTGTATCCATCTGTAAATCCCCTGATGCACTGCCTAAGGAAAGTGCAAAACTGTGGGAGCCTTATTATTAGAATGTTTTATTAAATCAGTCAATATTTTGTCTTGGCTAGGAGGAGTGGCTGCTTAGGGAGAAGATGTCTCACTCAAAATGCATTTGAAAAGGCAGAGTAAGGCAGAAAAGATAAATGCTCTTTGGTGAAAAAGCTGAAGGCTCACCCTGAGCATTAATAAGAACTTGATTTAATAAATGAGCTTTCTGGAAGCAGCTTCTGGATTTCTGGTAAAGCACTGGGGTTTGGGGAGGATGGATTCCTCATGAATTTGCTAATGACAATGCTTTCAGCCTTGAAGCCATCCTCTCCAACCCACCCATATTCAGTGGAGGTTAAAAGCAGTTCCAGTCTAATTGGATGATTGATGCTCTGTAGAAAAAGGATTGCCCGAGAGTGGCAGAGACCCCTTGGCCTGTAGCATGCCAGGGAGGTGCCAGAGGTGACTGCAGAGAAGCTGCCAGGAACCACCTAATTGCAGTGGTCTGGATTTGGCACTTGTTGATTCCTCTGACTGGGGGTTGGAACTAGATGATCCTTGTGGTCCCTTCCAACCCTGATTGGTTCTATCATTCTATGACTGCACAGCCTGCAGTGCCTCTGTCTGGATCCCATCTCTACACCCTGGCTGGCAGGTTCCACAGAGTCCCCAGACTGCCTAATAAGTAGAGACTGAGCTGCCTGATTGCTTTACATGGAGCATCACTGCCTGCAGTCTGCAACTGAACCTTACTGATAGGGCCACAAGCATAGGAAGCTTTCCCTGGATAGAATCATAGAATCAACCAGGCTGGAAGAGATCTCCAAGATCATCCAGTCCAACCTAGCAACCAGCCCTAGCCAGGCCGTAGACAGCAATGAGGTTCCCCCCTCAACCTCCTCTTCTGCAGGCTGTACACCCCCAGCTCCCTCAGCCTCTCCTCACAGGGCTGTGCTCCAGGCCCCTCACCAGCTTCATTGCCCTTCTCTGGACACCTTCCAGCACCTCAACATCTCTCTTGAATTGAGGGCCCAGAACAGGACACAGCACTCAAGGAGTGGCCTGATCAGTGTTGAGTACAGGGGCAAAATAACCTCCCTTGTCCTGCTGGCCACACTGCTCCTGATCCAGGCCAGGATGCCATTGGCTCTCTTGTCCACCTGGGCACACTGCTGGCTCATCTTCAGCTACTATCCACAAGTACCCCTAGGTCCCTTTCTTCCTGGCTGCTCTCCAACCACTCTGTCTCCAGCCTGTAGCGCTGCTTGGGGTTGAAGGATCCATGAGCTTTACACTGAGCTCTACCTTCAGAGACCTTCATGAATCACCATTCCTTATAAAATGGATGACAGGTAATTAGTGATGGGATTAATTACGGAGGGTTGTTTTGGTTTGCTTTTGTTCACTTAGTGCCATGGTCTGGTTGACTGGATAGGACTGGGTGCTAGGTTGGACTGGATGATCTTGGAGGTCTCTTCTAACCTGGTTGATTCTATGATTCTTTCTTCCCCAAGGTTGATTGTTGGCTGACAAAGATAGCAGCAGAAAGGACACTCCCTAAAATTTATTGCCACTGGAATGGGCAGCCCAGGGAGGTGGTGGAGTCACTGTCCCTGGAGGTGTTGAAGCAAAGCCTGGATGAGGCACTTAGTGCCATGGTCTGGTTGACTGGATAGGGCTGGGTGCTAGGTTGGACTGGATGAGCTTGGAGGTCTCTTCCAACCTGGTTGATTCTATTCTGTGATTCTATTCTGTTATACTTTCTTGTCTTTCCACTCAGCTGCTACTGAGTATGTCCAGACTGCCTGGTAATGCTAGCTTGGAGGCTGCCTCCAAAATCCACCCCATGTGCTCTGCTGTTGGTGACCCTTTGAATGCTATTTTGCGGTGCCTGATGTGCCCCTGGCGCACGGGGCGAGGAGGACACATCCCCACATTACCATGCAGGCTAGTGGCTGTGGTGGTCTGTGGCTAGCTGAGGGAGGAGCACATTGTGTTTATGCCTGCTCCAGGGACAAGTGCTTGGCAAACAGTGTAGACATCACCATTAGGCTATTGCAGATGGGAAGAGTCTGCCTCTCCTCCACCATATGCGGATGTCGACTGAGATCCGTGACACGCTTCACAGGTCTGAGAGCTAGTTTGGGTGGTACGACGATGATCTCTGTTCCTGTTTAGCCCCAGCTTTACTGTCTGCCTACAGACTGTCTCCTTTTTCTTTTTGCAGGCTTTTTAGTGCAATTTTAGAACAAGCAACCAAAGCAGATGGAGGGAATTCAATAGGAGGGAAAGGTGCCGGATTCGACGTGAAAGCGCTGCGGGCGTTCCGTGTGTTGCGTCCCTTACGGCTGGTGTCTGGAGTTCCCAGTAAGTCACTGCTTGTCTTTTGTGGCTGTCTGGGGTGTGGCACGGGGCAAGAGGAGTCAGTTTCACAATTTGGAAAGCTGAAGCACGATGCAGATGATTTCTGTGTGTGTGAGGCCTCTTTTCAAATGAATGCATTTATGATCAAGATGATATTAATCGAAGGATTAGCAAACCAAGCCGAAGGGGAATGGAATTCCATGGTGGGTCAGGCTGATTGTGCAGCCTCTCTAAACAAGGAAATGAGAGAGCCAAGATTTTAGTGAGCTCAGGCAAAAGAACCCTTAAATGATTCTGAAGTTGCAGTGCATCTTTGGTATTACAGGATCACAGAATCATCGAGGCTGGAATAGACCTCTGAGGTCATCAAGCCCAGCCTATGACCCAACACCACCACATCGACCCAACCATGGCACTGAGTGCCTCATCCAATCTGTGCCTGAACACCTCCAGGGGCAGCAACTCCACCGCCTCCCTGGGTAGTCTGTTCCAGCCTTTAATTCCCCCTTCTATCAGGAAGTGCTTCCTAACATCCAACCTAAGCCTTCCCTGGTGCAGCTTCAGGCCATGCCCTCTCACCTTGGCACAAGTTTCTCGGGAGCAGAGCCTGACCTCCACCTGACTACAACTTCCTTTCAGGTAGCTGTAGAGAGTGACAAGGTCTTTCCTGAGTCTGCTCTTCTCCAGGCTAAATATATAGCATTATCAATACTTGACCTTGATCAAAACCCCTGAATGATCATTTGTGGTGAGTTGTTTGGGGGGAGTGGAGCTTTGCCATTAAAATTGCATTCTCTTCTTTGCATGTAACCTTCTGATCCAGAGCACTGGCAGCAGCTTAGATCCAGCAGGACACAGGGCAAGGACAAAGTTGTGTTCTCTGTTGGCCTTATTTGCTTAAATGATTTTTGATGCCTCTGAGAGTCCTCAAGCAGCTTTTGATAGTCTGACATCCATTTTCTTGTTTACAGTGAAGGTACTGAGTAGCTGGAAGGCTGGGAATTCTGTTGTAGAGGTGGAGTAAGGACATCACAGTGGGGGAGGATATGTTCTAGATAAGACCCGCTGGCCTTTTGGAGAGAGGGTTGCTTAAAAGCTGTCCTTGTTTATAGTAATGAGGGATGGAGTTAGCAGGAAAGGAGTTAATCCCCAAAATAGCTCTGGAGGGAGCTTTGTTTGCTTTTATTTGGGCAGCTTGCTAGTTTGATATCTAAAAGGACTTTTAACCTTAGTCATTCAAAAGCATTGAGTCAGGTTGCCATAAACTGTGAGATCAGCATAAAGATCATAGTTTATTTGTTGGGGGGAGAGGAAGTGTGGGCTACTTTGGTTTTGCCTTGTATTCTGACCCACTGGGCTGTATGAAAGCTGTGTTTGCTGGAGGTTTTTAAGGCCAGGCTGGAAGTGGCTCTGGGCAACCTGATCTGGCATGAGGTGTCCCTGCCTATAGCAGGGGAATTGGAACTGAATGATCCTTGGGGTTGCTTCCGGACCTGGCCAGGCTGGATGTGACACTGGGCAGCCTGATCTAGTGGGAAATGTCCCTGCCAGTACAGGGGGTTGGAACTGGATGATCCTTGAGGTCCCTTCCTATGATTCATCTTTGTTGATGATCTGGACAAGGGGATTTGAGTCCAGCATCAGTAAGTTTGCAGAGGACACCAAGCCAGAAGCAGGTGTGGATCTGTTGGAAGGTAGGACAGCCCTGCAGAAGGACCTGGACAGGCTGAATGGGTGGGCAGAGGTCAGTGGGATGAGATTTAACATGGCCAATTGCAGGGTTCTGCACTTTGGCCACAACAACCCCAAGCAGCACTACAGGCTGGGGACAGAATGTCTGGAGAGCAGCCAGGCAGAAAGAGACCTGCGGGTACTGCTGGATAGTAGGCTGAAGATGAGCCAGCAGTGTGCCCAGGTGGGCAGGAGAGCCAATGGCATCCTGGCCTGGATCAGGAGCAGTGTGGCCAGCAGGACAAGGGAGGTTATTCTTCCCCTGTACTCAACACTGGTCAGGCCACACCTTGNTGCCAGGGGAGGTCTAGGCTGGATGTTAGGAGGAAGTTGTTGTCAGAGAGAGTGATTGGCATTGGAATGGGCTGCCCAGGGAGGTGGTGGAGTCACCGTCCCTGGAGGTGTTGAAGCAAAGCCTGGCTGAGGCACTTAGTGCCATGGTCTGGTTGATTGCACAGGGCTGGGTGCTAGGTTGGACTGGATGAGCTTGGAGGTCATTGGTCTCACCTGTGAGACATTGGTGAATGTTTTAGCAAGCAGATGGTTGGCCTGGGTTTAGTGGTAAGGCACTTCTGAAAAGTAGGCATAATTCTTTTGTTCCTGGTTACTAACACAGTTCCTGTAGTGCACTCTTCATTTCAGTTGCTGAAATAACTTCACTGCTGGGTGCAGCAAAGGAGGCTCCTTGTCAAAAAAGCCCTTCTTGTGTGCATTAGAGCACCCAGCTTAATGTGGCAACATTGGTTTGAGAAAGGAGAGAGACTCAAACCCAGTCCCTTGTTGGACAGAAGT
Organism: Tricholaema leucomelas; assembly: GCA_013400475.1. Lineage (NCBI taxonomy): Eukaryota > Metazoa > Chordata > Aves > Piciformes > Lybiidae > Tricholaema lacrymosa > Tricholaema leucomelas. The sequence goes on along the minus strand of WAAF01017032.1, from coordinate 5,091 downwards.
AGGCAAGTGCAAAATCAGCTCCTGTAGCAAAAATGTCCCTCAGTGTCTTGGGAGCTCTTAGCCAGTATCTCCTTTGGCAGGCATGTAAAGTGTTGCAAAGCTTTCTAGGAGCAGAATCCTGTCAGCCCTTTAGTGGTAAGAGGATTCTATTGAATGCTCTCCTGTCTCCATTTTACATTGTTGCAGGGTTTTAAATTGGTTTTAAACTGCTGGTGCTTGAGGGAGGGCAAAGAGAAACATCCAATTCAGCATGGAAGCAGCACGATGCAATTAAAAAAGGCAAATCACTCCTGACTATTGGAAAGGGCAATCAGTGACTCCTCCGCACCATAACTCGCACCCATTTAGCTTATTAAATCCCTTTTCTGTTACCTTTATTCATGCTGCTCAATTATGCACCTCATACATCCCATTCATCCTCTCTGCGTTGCACCTCCTCTTCATGTAACTGCATTGCTGCCACTAGTTATTGCCTGTCTTGTAGCTGCCAAACTCCATTTCTAATCTCATTTGGAGAACTTGAAAGCTGCAGCATTTGTGCAGGTGTTGTGGTCTCGAACTTGTCATTCAAAGAGACCCTCTGCTGCCCAACCCGAGGAGTGTGCGACAGGAGACCATCATAGCCTTAACAAAGCTAAAGAGAAAACTTTGCTCGCTCTCTCGCTCTCGCTCTCTCGCTCTCGCTCTCGCTCTCTCTCGCTCGCTCTCTCGCTCTCTCGCTCGCTCTCTCGCTCGCTCTCTCTCGCGCTCTCCTTCTCTCGCGCTCTCCTTCTCTCGCGCTCTCCTTCTCTCGCGCTCTCCTTCTCTCGCGCTCTCCTTCTCTCGCGCTCTCCTTCTCTCGCGCTCTCCTTCTCTCGCGCTCTCCTTCTCTCGCGCTCTCCTCTCCCAGGAGGTGCATTGTACATACTAAAGCACCATCAGTTCTTGTGGTGGAATAAGAGAAAAAGGCTTTCAAAGGCTTGCAAGATATTTAGGCTATTCTCCAACAAGGTGGTTCTTGTAGACTGGCAGTATCCCTTCTGCCCCTCCCCCTTTTTAAGGATTATCTAATCAAATAATTTCAAACCATAGGTGAAATCTTTGTGTGTGGTGTCATAATTCAGAGATGTCCTCCACTGAAAGAAAAATATGAGGAGGCTTTTATACCAAAGCACAGAGTAGTTTACAGGGTTGAAGAAAACAGGCCCATGTTCCACTCACCTTGGTAATCTTCCTGATGCAAGGCTAAACAATTCCTTTATCTCATGTTTGATCCCAGGAACCCTGAATTTGCTCTAGATTCATTTCTGAAGAAATGAAGTTTGCTTCTGAGAAGGTCTCCTTAGTGCTCTGAGCTAGGGCTGGGTACTATACTGAAGAGTTAGGCTTTTAGCTACACCTGATTGTGAGGTAGTTTGTATAAGCAGGGGAAGCAGATACAGCAACTTCGATCCTGTGCAGTCTTTGCAGCTGAGTATGTCTTAGGGCCAAACTGACCTCAGGTGTAGTTGAAGCATCCCCAAACCACTCCACCCAGCCTGTGGAGAAGGCTAGGCTAGTAAATAAGGATCAAGCACCATGCAGATTCCAGTTCCTGCTCCTGAAACCTAACAGCCAGCCTGGGGACTATAAACTAGGAAGAAAGAAATGGTGATTTTTATCTGCTCTCAAATGCTCTCACCCAAGGGAAATTCACTGTTGTCATCTGTAGCAACATGTCAACTTGGGGGTGCCAAACCACTTTATGAAGGGTGAGGGTGGGACCTAGAGTAACTCTACATGTAGGGAGTTTGCAGATGACACTAAGCTGGGGGCAGATGTGGCTGGGTTGGAGGGCAGAAGGGCTCTGCAGCGGGACCTTGACCACCTGGACAGATGGGCAGAGTCCAAGGGGATGGCATTCAATGGCTCCAAGTGCAGGGTGCTGCACTTTGGCCACAACAACCCCATGCAGAGATACAGGCTGGGGTCGGAGTGGCTGGAGAGCAGCCAGACAGAGAGGGATCTGGGGGTGCTGATTGATACCCGCCTGAACATGAGCCAGCAGTGTGCCCAGGTGGCCAAGAGAGCCAATGGCATCCTGGCCTGCATCAGGAATGGTGTGGCCAGCAGGAGCAGGGAGGTCATTCTGCCCCTGTACTCTGCACTGGTTAGACCACACCTTGAGTACTGTGTCCAGTTCTGGGCCCCCCAGTTTAAGAGGGACATTGAGATGCTTGAGCGTGTCCAGAGAAGGGCAACGAGGCTGGTGAGAGGCCTCGAGCACAGCCCTACGAGGAGAGGCTGAGAGAGTTGGGATTGTTTAGCCTGGAGAAGAGGAGGCTCAGGGCAGACCTTATTGCTGTCTACAACTACCTGAGGGGTGGCTGTGGCCAGGGGGAGGTTGCTCTCTTCTCTCAGGTGGCCAGCACCAGAACGAGAGGACACAGCCTCAGGCTGCGCCGGGGGAAGTTTAGGCTCGAGGTGAGGAGAAAGTTCTTCAGTGAGAGAGTCATTGGCTACTGGAATGGGCTGCCCAGGGAGGTGGTGGAGTCGCCGTCCCTGGAGCTGTTCAAGGCAGGATTGGACGTGGCACTTGGTGCCATGGTCTAGCCTTGAGCTCTGTGGTAAAGGGTTGGACTTGATGATCTGTGAGGTCTCTTCCAACCTTGGTGATACTGTGAGACTGTGAGTTCCTTCTGTATCTTGAAGTGCAGTGCTGACATTCACCTTATTCCACCTTCAGTACCCCACTCTCTGGCTTGGGACTGCCCCTTTGCTTGGGCTTGCAATGCCTTTTCTCCTTTCTTTTCCCTTTTGCTTTATTCCACACCCAACTACCCTCCTGTTGGGTCATTTACAGCCAAAACAGCATGTGGTAGTTGTAGCCTCTGAGTCATAGATGTCTGCCCAATGCCCTTCTTAGCCACTGAGACAACACAGCTCAGCCTACTGCAGTGATTCCCTTTTGCAGCCTTTGAAATAGACACATCCAGCACAGTTATTTGTCTTGCATTTGGGATTTGTTTGTTCCTTTTTAAGTGCAGGATCCCAATTTTTAACTGTAATTTCTCAATGTCTTCTGTCCAGTCCAAGAAAAACACCATCATTTTGTATGGCAGAGGCAATAATGTCACTGAGGTAATGAACAGAGGGAATTCAAGACATCCAAAAGGGCATCTCCTTTGAGAAGCAGTTGTGAATATGGCAAAGAAAATTGAGCCATTCTATCTTGACTCTGTCTTGAGTATCCTGACTCTCTGTCTTGAGTAAATTCTGGCAGCAAAGACAGGTCTTTTCCAAATGGACGTGCTTCTGACACAGTGTTCATAGAATCAACCAGGTTGGAAGAGATCCCCAAGCTCATCCAATCCAACCTATCACCCAGCCCTGTCCAATCAACCAGACCACGGCACTGAGTGCTTCATCCAGGCTTTTCTTCAACACCTCCAGGGATGGCGACTCCACCACCTCCCTGGGCAGCCCATTCCAATGCCAGTCACTCTCTCTGCCAACAACTTCCTCCTAACATCCAGCCTAGACCTCCCCTGGCACAACTTCACACTGTGTCCCCTTGTTCTGTTGCTGCTTGCCTGGCAGAAGAGACCAACCCCACCTGGCTACAGCCTCCCTTCAGGTAGTTGCAGACAGCAATGAGGTCTGCCCTGAGCCTCCTCTTCGGCAGGCTGCACACCCTCTCAGCCTCTCCTCATAGGACTTATGTTCCAGGCCTCATGGTTTTCATGTATACATCATCTTTGGTGGGGCCAGGGGCTTTCTTTTACCTTCCTAATGCATGTAAAGTTATGGTATGAGCAGCATAGCAGTGGAGAATTCTGGCTTGCCTTCAGTGTGAGGGTGTTCAGAAGATGCAGAGATGTGGTGCTGAAGGGCATGGTTTAGCACCAGGCTTGTAGAGGTAGGGAGTGGTTGGACTCTGCTCTCCTGAGACTCCACCTGGAGTACTGTGTGCAGTTCTGGAGCCCCCAACACAAGAAGGACATGGAACTGCTGGAGCGGGTCCAGAGGAGGCCACGGAGATGCTCAGAGGGCTGCAGCAGCTCTGCTATGAGAACAGACTGAGGGAGTTGGGGCTCTGCAGCCTGGAGAAGAGAAGCCTTTGAGGAGCCTTTAGAGTGGCCTTCCAGTATCTGAAGGGGGCTACAGGAAGGCTGGGGAGAGACTATTGACAAGGTCTTGTGATGACAGGATGAGAAGGAATGGGTTTAAACTGGCAGAGGGGAGATTGTAACTGGGTGTTAGCAGAATTTCTTTCCATTGAGGGTGGTGAGACACTGGCACAGGTTGCCCAGGGAGGTTGTGGATGCTTCCCTCCCAGGAGGTGTTCAAGACCAAGTTGGATGAGTCCTTGAATTACCTGTTCTTGTGAGAGGTGTTCCTGCCTATGGCAGAGGGGTGAAACTAGATGAGCTTTGAGGTCCCTTCCAACCTAAACCATTCTGTGAGCCCATGATTCTGTGCTCTTTTCTAACTAACATGATTCTATGAGATTAGAAGTGCCCTGATCAAAGCATCTAAAATGTGGGAGGTGTCTGTGTAGGCACAAAAGAGCAGTGTCAGCTGCAGGAGACAATTGACTTGGCAATTTAATGCCTCCAGACCTGTGTGTTAGAGGTTGTTGATAACAGAGGGAACTGCTGCAAATACATTTGGATAAAATTTGTCTTCTGAATCCTGACTTTGCCTCAAATTCTGTTGTTGTTGCATCTTGGTAATGTCAGCTTTTGCCAAGTCTGGTTCCTTTCTTTGCTCTGGGGCTGTAAAAGCTGGAGCAGATGTGCTCTCCAGCAGCTTCTTATGTTCTCCATCATTCTCCAAGGAGACTTCTCAACCATCTCTACCATCTCTCCAGTACACACAACTCCATGTGAGGACAAGCTGCACCACCTTTCCCATGTCATTCCCTGGCTGTTTCTAATCTCAAGTGGCCAACATGTTTTGCTTTCATTGCAAATGGGAAAGGAGGGGGGAAGGAGAGAACAGTCTGAACCAGATATCCTCCTTAAGGTTATTTCTTTGTAGCTGACTTGAAACTTGACATGTGGCTTTCAAATCTCTTATTTACTTAGGTCACCATTACTCCAGGGAGTGGTTTAATTCCAGTGTAGCATC
>WAAF01017000.1:0-65660 GCA_013400475.1 Tricholaema leucomelas | reverse complement strand
CGGGGGACACCCAAACCATCACAATTTGTTAGCTCAGCAGATTATTGCTACTATGATTACAGCTAATCTGGCAAATCCACAAGATGGACTCATATCATAGAATGAACTGAACAGTTTCTACTTCATTATTGTTCAGCAGTTACTAGTGGTTGGATACTTTCACCTGCATGTATGTGCTAGGAACTTGTAAAGAGCTATCATCCAGGGAACATTTTCCCTCATATCTTTAACACAGCAACAGAGCAGTTTACATGCCCTGAAGGTCTTTCAGCGAGAGGTTTAAAACAGAGTTGGGAAGCATCTCAACTGGAAGGCCAACTATGTAGTATCATCCCATGTGTCTTGTATAAAGCTAATCTGACTTTTCAGACACTGTGACAGAAATAACTTGTTTCACTGAGTATTGCAACAGAAATGGTAGTAACGCATATCCTTCCAGAGGAGATCTGGAGCGGAGCAGGTGGGAATGAAAGCGGCTGTCAGACTGAACAGAAGCCAACAATGTCTGACACTTTCTTTTTCCTTGCCAATTACAAAAAGGAAAGTGTCTTGCTCATAAGTTTTGAGCTAACATCATAATCTAAGAGACTGCAATACTCTTCAACTGTCTAGTATTTTTCATATTTTAAGGAGATGTTTACTCATTTGTGTAGTGTCTGTATCCCTGCATGAGCATCTACACTGTTTAGCATCCTCTGCTATTCACCTGCCTAAGTCCCATGAAGTTCTGCTTTTCCTTCAGTGAGGAAGCTGAGCCTATTTTCAAGGATACAGCAGCCTGGCCAACAGAATTCCTCGAAAACAGAATTTTCTAGCTTGTTCAGTCTGCTGAAATGCTGTGGCATCCTGCAAAGCAAACGTGACTGTGCAACAGTGACACTGCCTCTGTTTACACACCGTTTCAGAGAGGCTCAGTTTGATCTTGTTACGTTTTCCAGCGGGTCTGGGAGAGAATTCCTCTCTTCTTTTTATCCGAAGGCCCTAAACTCGCCAACTTCCCCTAATGCGGGAAGCGCGGCCGATCCTGAGGCTCTTCAAGGAGACGATGCCCTCCCACTTTCCTCCGGCACTTCCTCGCCGCCACACAGCCCCGAGCTTTGGGCTCCGGCTCCGCCTTTCACCGCCTTCTTCGTCTCCTCTTGCTTACTCCCCGGTTGGGCAGGGCAGGCCAGGCCGCGGCGGCGGAACATGGCCTTGCCGCTGGCGCTCCCTGTCACGCAGCAGGTCGGCAGAGCGCTGGGCCCCGACCTGCCGCCGGAGCCGGGGGAACTGCGGGAGGCCGCTCGCTGCCTGGTGCTGGACGCAAACGGGAGGAGCATCCCCTTTAAGGCCCTATACAGGGAACACAAAGCAATCGTGTTGTTCGTGCGGGTGAGGAGGGAGAGGCTGCCCGGGAGGTTTGTTTCGGCTGCCTGGAGCCCCAAACACGCTCCTTGCGGACAGCCCCAGCTTGGCTGTGAAAGGGGCGGGAGGGAGAAGCGGGGAGTTCATACAAGCGAGACTGGAGCAGAGTAAGAAGAAAATAGAAGCAGAATTGTCCTGCTTTACAAGAACACATCTCACCACCTTTTTTTTTTTTTTAAATGGTACAGTATTTACATCAAAGGCAATAATTCTTCGAGTGTCTGCTTAGGGAAATAAATATTGTGGTCCTCTGATTCCCCAGCTGGCAAGCTAGCTTTCACCTTTGTAATATGTCTAGTGATAGAAATATTAGTAAGGCCTCAACACCAGTGTCTTTGTCCAGGCATAGATTAAACCAGGATCACAATACAAACTAAACCAGGCTCCTAATCCAAATTTGGTGACTGCAAAGAACTTTAATCTTTCCTATTTCCAGTTTCCTGGTCATCTCTAAAAGGGTTTGTGCCCAAAATCAGAACCTGATGCTTCATGGCTATGCAATTATGTCTGTTTCTGACATGTCCATCTGTGTTGCAGAATTTTTTATGTTACATCTGTAAAGAGTATGTAGAAGACCTGGCAAAAGTCCCCAAGGCATTTTTAAATGTAAGTACTCTGCCCTTAATACGTAGATGGTCTTGCTCTAGTCAAGCAGATCTTGCAGTCTGGAATGAGGCTTAAACCTTCAGGGAACAAAAAAGAAAAAAAAATGCTCAGAAGAAAGTTAGGCTTTCATTGTTTGCTACAATAGTCATAATGTACCAGCCTAGGTGACACAGTAAAAGATTTATTGCACTACATGCTCTGTTGCAGCAGCATTATTTCTCCCTGGCCTATTAGCTTGGTGCTGTTTTTTATTTCTGTGTTCTGAACAGTTAGACAACATCTGACAGGCATGTCTTTTAGTATTAGTAGTGCCCTAGGCAGCTGTCTTCTCCTGACCACTAACTAACTACTGCCTTTTCCATTATGCCAGTAGAGTTGTACATGGAATGAGATCAGAAAACTGATACAGATTTAAAATGGTCTCTTCTTCTATGGTTATTTGTAATCTGTATCAGTTGTGTGATGTGTTCTCTAGGCAGCTGCACAAAAAAAGGACATACTGGTGGAAAGAAGAAATGGAGTGGCCAGGGGTTGCTATGGACAGGTATTTGTTAGGTGCTAGTAGATACTACAGAAAGATAAGGATTCCCTGCTAAATGAAAAAGGTCAGTCTGTTTGAGGCTGCTGATTGAAATTCTGTCATATTTTATTCCCAAGAACATCATAGGTGATGACACAGATTCAGCTCCTTGCTGACAAGCAAAGCTTAGATGGACTAGAAACTTGGAGATGAAGAGTTATTCCAGCATCTCTCATTCTCAGGACAGATGTTTCTAAACTGCTAATGTTACTCAGAATGACTTTTTCTTAATTTGGCTACTCAAATAACTGTATATGGAAAATCAAACTCAGTTTTAAGGAGGGCTTCTATTCATTGCAAGAAAACTTATTATGTATGGGAAAGGCAAAATATTAACTGTAAATTTTATTAACAGTTTGACTTGTATCTAAATGAACTTGTGTTTGGCCTCTATGTTTGACTCAGACCTTTTGTTGCACCTGCAAAACACGGCAGAGCATGAAGATTCAATTTATATCAATAGTGAGCTTCTGCGTATGTAAACTGTAGATGTACTTGTATGTGCACTAATATTTGCATGCTGCTTCTTTAGATGCAAGTGAAGATGAGTGGAAATTTTGAATTTCATAGCAGGTTGCAATCAGTTGAAAAGATGACACTGCTAAAGCAACAGAAACCCTGAAGTTTACTAAGCTGTAACTTACAAGTTATCTTAAAAAAATACTTTTCACCTAGTAAATTAATGCAGACAAAGGTGCAGGCTCCAAACATGTAAGTGATGACATTCAAGTCAAGTGATGAAATTCATATAATTTTAACTCAGTGCACTGTGATCATTAGCTCAGGACACCAGATTCTGCAAACACTTTGCAGCCAGGCAGAAATACTGAGTTTCTCTTTACAGTTTCAATACCTATGTTCTGTTCTAGGAGGCAAATGTGAGGCTTATAGTTATTGGACAGTCATCTTATCATCACATCAAGGTAAATAAAGTAGTCATTAAATATATTGTATCCTCTAATCTGAGGGATTCTGCTGTGAGTGGAAAAAATGGTAATTTGCAACCACAGAAAAAGAGGACAGTATTAATTTTCATGAAGCAGTTATAATAGTAGTACACAAATAAAGGCAACAACTAAAACAAAGTTTAAAAAACAGTGGGGCTTGCTAAGGAGAGATCTTTTCTTGATTTCACTGGAAGCTTTGTTTTAGTAAAAGCTTTGGAGATAACAACTGCTGGACTTTAACTTAACACAACAAATCTACAGGTTTCCAAAACAGGGTGGGAATGGGAGTGGGTAGCAGGATGCTGCCAGTGTATCTTAATTAATTATCGTTTAACCTTAAAAATACTTTTTTGTATGCATGTATTTTGCAGCCCTTTTGCCATTTAACTGGGTATACACATGAAATGTATGTAGATCCAGAAAGGAAAATTTATAAAACCCTTGGCATGAGAAGAGGTGAAGGTAACAATGCAACAGGTAAGAGAAATTTTCTTATCTTGTTTGGACTTACATAGTAACAAAGCAAGAACATTCTGACAAACCAGCGTAACAGCAGTATTAAGAGGAAGAGAGTTGTCCACCAGACCATCTCTCGTAGGCTGTATTTTGTCAAAATGCTGTTAATGAAGAAAATCTAAACTATTCATATCAGCTATTCAGTTTTGTTGTTCTCCTTACATACTTTTGTATTTTGATATAACAAGTATTTTGTGGTTTTGTTCAGTGCAGAGCCCTCACGTGAAATCAAACATGCTCCTGGGAAGCATTAGGAGTATGTGGAGAGCAATGACTGGGCCAGCTTTTGATTTTCAAGGAGACCCCGCTCAGCAAGGAGGAGCTTTAATATTAGGTCCAGGTGAGCTGCTTTGTTTTGTCTGAATGTTACAGCCTTCCTCAGCTGTTTCATGCTATAATCTCAGCTGCTGTCCTTATAGATCTCAGGCAGACAGTATTATGTTCAATTGTGTCATTTTGCCAGCTAAAGGAATGTCTGGAAGTGTCATGTCCATTTCCCACAGAGATGGCACAAAGTTGACCACAGCTCCACAGAAACTGACAGGAGTTCTGACAGAACAACTGCCTGGAAGTCTGCAGAGGCTTTTTGGACATCATGTTGTTCACCTACATTCTCTTATCATATTTGATTCTAAGACATTTAATGTGTTTTAAGTAGAGGAATAGTGCATGAAAGGGTGGCCTGCAACATAAGAAAGTCATCGCATGATTAGGAAGCACCATGTTACAGCAGATTTCATTCTATTAGGTGCCTCAATGTTCTTTGATTTTATAAGTTAATTACATTTTTTTAAAAAATCCTTGTCATTGTTTAAAATACAGAACATTGTGTGATCTATAAAGCTAATACACATCTGTACAAGAAACACTAGAAATCAGAGTGTTTCTTTGATTCACTTCTGCCTTTGAATAAATAAATATTTTATTAAACAACTTACATGTTATTCTCATTCTCTTCCAGGCAATGAAGTTCATTTTTTGCACCTGGATAAAAACAGGCTGGATCATGTTCCTATTAACACAGTTTTGGAGTTGGCAGGAGTTAAAACAGTAAATTTCTCAAATAAACCTGAGATTATTGACATATGACATTGACACAATACATATGTTTTTATTTCTGCTCCACAAGAACAATTCTTTAACAAATTTCTAGCAGCATGAGTACTGTTGTGTCTTTATGGGACTTCTAGAAACCTTATGTAGAAAATTAGACTACAGTGCCAGCACTGGAGATGGACATGAAAGTGGTATTTCCATTGTATGTAAGAAAACCTAACATATAGCTGAGGCTTGCTGCAAAAAAAATTAAAATCCTGCAGCTTATTATTACCTTACAAAATAGTGATGCTAATATATTTAAAAAATATTTCTTCAAGATGACTAAACTAAAAAAAAATACAGGTTTACTTGGGAAGACCTTGGCATTCTTGCCTTCAGCAGATCACACTGGCTTTTAATCCAGTACCTCTCAGCTATGTTTTAAGGCTCCCAGTACCATGTGACAGGTTTGTATTAAACTATACCTTGAAAAACCATAGTTTTGAACACAAGGATTTAAGCTTATGTCTGCATTTGCATCTGGCAGTGGCAGACATTACAAGATAAAGTTTACGGTTTTAAATAAATATTTTAAAAACACCATTCATTGTTTGCAGGTTTTTTGTCACACAAATAAGCTCAGGGAGTGGTCTCTGGAAAAATGTCCTTAGTTATTTCTGTCCCAGAAAGCTAAGCAAAGACAATAGCATTTTGGTATGTAGGCCTGTCAGATCTTCTATTATCCACTTTTCTAAAAATGTTTATGTTCAGAATCTATTGCTTTCACTAAAGCAGATGTGCCATCTTCAATCCATAAGCCACTTCTTTGTAGCAATTTTAAAATTAGATTGTCTGAGATTTATGGAGGAGTGTGTGTCATCCTCTGCAGTTTCTGATCTTGGCCTTCACTGTAAAATCCTACTATTCAAATTCTGTTACCTTGTAAGCTTTAATAGTAATGCAACTGTAAAATGATATTCTGTGAAGAAGTTTGTCCCTGCATTAGCTAAGATCACTGGCCCACCCAGACAAAGCTCTGAAGTGTTATACTATCACGAGCATGTGTTCTTGATGAAAAGTAAAAGGTTTGTTTGAGAAACATAATGATACTGTGCAAGGTAATTCTCTTACAGGTACTATGCCTTAGTCCCTTATTATTATGTACACATTTTGATAATGTGCATTTAGAATAAGAGTATTATTAATGCAGAAACACAGCGTTTGGTTCCCTGCATTGACTGAACAGCACTTGGCATAGGGCTAAAAGTAGTCATGTGCAGACTCTGAATGCACATGATTCCAGGGCTGGCCACAGGCTTCCTCAGGACTTGGCATATCGGACTGGGACTGTCAGCTGATGCACAGGGGACCAAAGTCTGCTTTTCATGAACCACTTCCCTGACACTCATAAATAAGGACCAGCACACTCCCTCCAGGCCTCCCCCACCTCACTGATATTTTTAAGTATGTTGAAAACTCTCTAATGCAGCTGTTTCTGTTACTTAAAGCAAATATTGCCCATAACAGAAAGCAGGGTGGAAATTGTCTTAGATTTGTAAAATCAATGTCTCTATTTGTGGTGCTTCCACTGATCCATTCACCTGCCAAGGATACTGATTCTAGTTACACTTTGCCATCATTACATTACCACATTCTTGATTTTTAAAGGAGTGTGTCATTAGCTGCTTTTCTGTTGTTCTGCATTCAGTGGAACTAAAAACAAACAAGTAAACAAAAAACCAACAAAACCAAACAAAAAACAACCAACCAATCAAAGAAAGCAATAACAACAAAAATCTCCAAACCACATGGGTATATTGCCACTAATACATTAAACACAATGAATTATATGTAAAAGAACTCTGTGCTGGTAAAAGGGATTGGGATTAATTAAGTAATAGGTTGATAGCTCTGTAGGTTGAAGTCATCCATCTTCACTACTTCAATAGTGACACAAACCCCAGTGACAGTAGCACTTCAGTGTGTAGCATCCCAGCAAAAAACACTTGTTCAGAAAGATTTGTAAAGTGCAGGTAAACAAAAAAAAAAAGGAAGAATATAGAAGGATTCAGCAGAAGAGCAACTGTAATCAGTGCTTTTGACCTGCATTTTGCATCTGGTCACAGCTTCCCCGAGTTTGCCAGCAGCCTGCTTGACAATGATTCCCATGTGCTCACTGAATTGTAGCGACAGCCACATTCGTCCATTGGAGCAATCATTTTTAAATCCTCAGCAAAAATTTAGGTCCGTAGTGTTAATTTGAAAAAGTATTTTTAAGTTTTGCAGTGAAAGGTGGGTACCAGTGGGGAATAAATGCTGAACACATACTCAGCAAATGGTAGAATACTTCAAAAAATGTGTTTATCGTGCCCTATCAACAGAGGTATGGTTAAGAGTGGCTTTCAGTTGTTTTAACGACTTGAAATAGTTGTGTCCTCTAAAGCATCACTGTGTCTTGAGAAGCAGACTCAAGCCCAGCTGTTTTAACTTTCCAGATAAATTCCTTCAGAGGAGAAGGCTGCACACACTGGACGTTTCAGTGGGCCTTACACAATGTCATAGCCCCTGGGGACCCCTTTTTGGTTCTGTGTCGCAAGAGGCACCTGGAGGGCTACAACGCCTCCACATACGCAACTGGAAAATAGCGAAGACTTTGTGCCAGCGCACAGTCGCCAGCTAGTTCGTGGAAGCCGAATCGCTCCGCAGCCCTCTTGTACCCCTTCGGTCAAGCGGACAGCACTAGAGATCCCCGATATCTGCGACAAGTCCGGCGACACGTGAGCAGCCCTCTCCGCGACGGGAGCGGCGTCGGGGGCCCCGCCGGCCGCCAGTACCCCCACGGCGACCACGTCAGGCGGGCGGCTAACAGCCGCTCTGCCCTGGCCCACCTGTTAGAGCCGCCACTCTCACATCACGGTCCTCACCGCTCCTCGCTGGTGACGCCACATAGCGCTGACCCAATCAGAGGTGGCGGCAGCGGGGGGGAGGGGGGGCAGGAGCGCTGGCGGCTCCGGGCGGGTGGGCCGGAGGTGCATGAGGGGTGGAAGGGGGCGGTGCCCGCCGAGGCGCGTCAGCCGCTACAGGCGTCGTCGTCGCGGGGTCCCTCCCCTCCGGCGGCCCGAGCCCCGCGGGGAGCGGCGCGGAGGGCATGAGGCGAACCGCGTCGCACCCACCGTAGCGGCGCGGCCGCCTCCGCCATGAAACGGAAGAGCTTGGCGGAGGTCCGGCGCCGCGCGGCTCCGGCGCCGCCGGATCTGAAGAGAACTCGGGGAGCGGCGTCGCGAGCGGCGGGAGGCGAGGCGGCGAGGCGGCAGGCGCCCCCCGCCGGGACGGAGATCTGCCTGAGAATCGCCGGTGAGGGGGGCGTGCCGCGGGGGCAGGGGCGAGCAAGGTAGTGGCACGGTAGAAGAGTGGAAGCACTAGTCGGGCCCGGGCTGCCGGCAGTGGGACGGGGCGGAGGGCGCTGGGTGCGAGGATGTTCTGTCCCGTCGTGTCCCGTCGTGTCCCATCTTGCCCCTCTCATAGGCTGTGGTGGGCGCCGCGCCGGCCCCCTCCTGGGAGGCGTGGCCGTAGGGAGGGAAAACTTACTCTCGGCACTGGGTCGCCGCTCTCCCCGGTGGGACCCGCGGGCGGCAGTTACTTTCGCCGTCAGCGATCGGTCGGTTCTTGGGTGTCCCGGGCGTTTCACGCAGCGAAGTATTCATTAAAAATGCATAGCTAGCCCAACTCTTTATCCGAAAGAAAAAAAGACTGCATGATTTTTATTAACTCAGGCAGTACCAAGCAATCGCCATGTGTTGTCTGAGGCAGAGTAAAGAGAAAATGTATTTAAACGAGTAAAACATATTTCGGGGATGTGGGAAGAAGTAACACATTTCTGTATGCTGGGGATATATATCTTTCTTCTACTGTGCCTGCTGACGGAGGGGGGCAAGTATTGCTCCTCTCCTTGGCACATGGGTGCCTACAGCTTTTGCAGACAGGTTTAGTCGGTGTCCTCCGTCTTTTCTACGGCCCTATGATTTGAGCTATGCTTTATTTTGGCACCTGCCAAATGGAGAAGCTATTTGAAACCTGGCTTTGTGGAGAAGCACATTACATCACAGCCAAAACAATTCTGGGTTTAGGTTTGAATCCCCGAGCTAAAAGATGTGATAAGAGTTTGGCTTACCTAAAGGCAAAAAAACATTTAAAATTAAAAAAAAAAAAAAACCAAAAACAAAAAACCTTTCTATGTCCAGTGCCAGAATTTGGGAATGGTAGTGTTTACAACTTCTTTTAAAAGTCAAGGAAAATACTCCACCTACTATTTTTCTGTGAAGGATACGTGACATTGTCTTGAGACAGAGCAGTCAAAAATGCGAAGAGAAAATTTGAAAAAACACTGCTCTTACCTGTGGCATAAAACAAGGTTTTTGACTTAACTGGTGTGTCTTCAGGTACCAGTGTGTTCAGAAAATGATGACATTTTGATTTTGAAATTTTAGTATAGCAGTGCAGGAAGAATGTAAACTCTCAAAGCACATCCAGTTCCTCTTTTTGAAAGGTTCTAATACAGTCAGGAAAATAAATCCAAAACACTCCAGCCTCAAATACAGCATTTTAGGCCTAACTGACTCAGGGAAGCATAATGGGATACTTATTTGCAATACTGCAGTATTACAATTACACCATATGTGTATTTTTCTGTAATTGAAATAATTTCTGTAGGAAATAATGGTGGTAGAGTTTTAAGGTTAAGTGTAGAAAGGCCTCATATGGCAGGTGACAGCTTTTTGAATCAAAGTAATTTCACTACTGTGAAGCCCAGCTTAGCTCAGATCTCCAGCAAGTAGGTCTGTTTAACCATTCTCACACAGCAATTGCTCGGGTCTGATAATGCATGCCTGGCATCAAAAGCCCCCTTAAATTGCTCTCTTTTCTACTCCAAAGAAACATTCACCCACTTAAATTATACAATAAAGCACCTGGGCTTTTTTTTCAGTGGGATTTCACCATATATAGCAGTATATAGTACAACAAACTTGATTAAATTCCAGTAAATTACTATTCTTAATAATATTTCAGTTTGTCTTGATCTTACAGCACACACTGCCTGCTGTTTGCAAGGGTCTAGTAATGGAATAGTTGTATTCTAATTTCTATTGTGCTGGTATGACATACATATCTTTAAAATAAGAGACCTTAAAAAAACAAGCCCACAGGCTCACATTTTTATTCAGCCGGTTTAGAAGTTACTTCAAGTTTTGAGCTTTGAGCTGTCAATGCTGCCTTCTCCTAATGCCATTTTTAAGAATTAATTAGTAATTCTGGACTGGAAATAGATTAAAGCATAAGGCCTTATTCTTGTAAATGGATATATTGGTAAATATTTTAGCCTCTGGTAAGTATTTTAGCTTCTGCAAAGGCTGAAAGATCGGTGTTAGCTTGTCTGCTTACAAAACCACTGACAAAGTCATTAAGAGCATTGCAGACTATGCTTGTTTTCGTCTTGCTAAGAAACAGAGGCAGAAAACAAACCAAAATTGCTCTAAAGATTTATGGATTTTTTTTTTGTTTATGCATGTGTGTTGGATGTTACATTCATAAACAGCAAAGTTTGCAATCCATTGTTTGCATGGATTTTATACTCAAAATACTTAAAGAGTAATTGTTGTATTTCATTTCTTAACAAATTGTATACATCAGCCATGTGTCACAATAATGTTTAATTAGAATCATCTCAATGTTCCTGTTTCCTGTTAAGACTAGTTCAGGAAAGCTGTTCTTCTAAAAAAACTGTTTTGGTCTGTTAAACTGCATGGACAACCTTACCATTTTGTTTTTGTCAGCTAATGCATGAGGCTTACTGTTATGAATTCGATTTACTGGAACTGAATACATTTCGTCAGTTTATTAGGGGCATATTCACATATCTTTCTGATCTCTGAAAGAAGTAATTTATATGATGTAAAGAAAATGTAGGAAATCTGTGTAAGATTCTTGAAAACTATTGATTTCCTTGACGGCTTTTCTTT
Organism: Tricholaema leucomelas; assembly: GCA_013400475.1. Taxonomy (NCBI): domain Eukaryota; kingdom Metazoa; phylum Chordata; class Aves; order Piciformes; family Lybiidae; genus Tricholaema lacrymosa; species Tricholaema leucomelas. The sequence goes on along the minus strand of WAAF01017000.1, from coordinate 54,552 downwards.
GTCATTGTGTGTATTTCTTTCTCATCTCTTTTCAGTAGTTAATTCTAAAATGAAGTAACTACAATAACTATAATTGGAATGAAATTTTAAGTGATGTGGCACTGTGGGTGATGTCTTGACATTTGTTTGTCCTCTTGCTAACTGTATATCCAGTTTGTTTACAGTGAGGAACTAACACCTTAAAGGATGCTTAGTCTGTACTGTATATGCCTTTCTCCCCTTTTTTTTTCTTTATGGAGAATGATACTGTCACTTGGAGTTCTTAATAGCATTCACATTGTATTTTTATTGACAGGTGATGGTTTGTCGTAGCTTTTGTTTGGTTTTGTTTGGGGTTTTTGTTTGTTGTTTTGTTTTGTTGTTTTGTTTTGGTTTGAGTTGTCTTGTGTTTCCAGTATTACTGGCTTGTCATTATAAACTTGGCTTATTATGTAGAAAAAAATCGGAATGCTAAGAGCACTTCTACTCAGTATCATTAAGCTTTCCAACATTTTGACTACAGATACTTTTAGTGGTGGTGTTGGTCAGCAGCGACATGGCCCTGAAAAGAATTCTCTTTTAATGATTTGCTGCTTTAATAAAAAGTTCCTTTAGCCTTTTATTGTGCTTTCATTTTCCTTTTTTCAGAGGCAAGGCTGTTGTTCTAATTGCCAACTCTGTCATCGCTTAAATTTGAAGTATCGTAGTGGAGTGAATGAATCTTTCCAAGGATAGAATGACTAAAGAGTAAATCTTGCACAGCTTTGCTTTTTGTCTTGACATTGCAATAGAATTTTCCTTTTTTTTTTTTTTCTCATATGTCTTTCAGATATTTTGGAGTCTTAAATCAAGCACAACAAAGTACTACGTACCAATATTAAATAACTCTCTGGTAACATTCCTGGTAATTCAAAACAGACTAGTGTCGGCTTTTGTTGTACTGTCAGTCTTCTCTGAGTTTTTCATGTAAGGCATCTATTTAACAACAGCACTGTGGAATTTATCTTTTTATGAAATAATCTTTGCTGATCATATGCAGACTTGTCCTGCAGCAAATGCCTGTTTGTTATTTAGCTGTCTCTCGAATTACTGAAATTTCTTTCTCCAAGGCCTGTGCAGCAGATCCCAAGAAGCATCAGGCTTATTGAGGGTAAAGAGAAGGAGATTATTTTGTCATCTCTGTATTCGTATTAACATGATATTGAAGTGGTAGCTTTCCATTTTCTGCACATCTGTTACCACAGAATACTGTAAAGGTGAAAATCAAGCAAAATGCTTTGCCTCGTGTATGTGCACTGCAATCAGATTTATAACTGTTGTAGCTTATGTAGCCGAGGTTGTGCTAGTTTTAATCTCACTAGTTCGAGTACCAGCACTAGAAAGCTGTGGTAACGTAGTCCTCAATTAGGGGTCTTTAAGCTCATTTTTTTGTACATTGGATACTTAGTCAAATTAATCGCCTACAGTGATGCCATCTTTCAGTATTTTAACTCTTTTCTTACATGAGGCTAGCAAAATTAAGTATAATTGAAGTATATCCAACATACTCTAGTTGTATCTCCTAATTCTGGTGCAAATGCAGCCTGCAAGGCAGTGAGCCCTACTCTGTCCTTCTCAGGGATGATTAGAAAGGTCTGCTGCAGTTTGATAGTTTTAGCATGACCTCTTATCAGAAATTTGCAGGAATATGGAAGTGCTTGAGCACACTCTATGTAAATGAAATGTTAAATAGCTAAAATTGGCAGAGGAAGCATAAAAATAATAAATTGGAAGCCTTGCTCCTGCAGACCAAACCTTTGTGGAGTCTTAGTGAAACAAGTGCTCTAACATATTTTATGTGTAAAACCTAATCCTACACTCAAATCCTTAATGAACAAATTCTCCTTTCTCAGCATGTGTTAGTCCTATTAAATAAACAACGCACTACTAATCCTTGGCTAAACAGATCTGGGAATGCATTTGAGGCAAAAAGACAAACATGTAAAAACTCACTAGAGTAACAGCGTTTGGCTTGTATTGGACTGGTAAGCTGGTAGAAAATTAAATGCACTTAATGGGAAAGTACCTGATTTCTAAAGTCTCCCTATAGGAAACATGTTAAAAAGATGCAGCCTGCTGCTTACATAGGAAGGCAGAATTGTTAGTCATATACAGGAGTAAACAGCTTGTCAGGATATTGGCATTTGACACATGCTGTTCTTACTGTGAGGTAGTTCTGTAACTTCAGTAAACTCGAGTTTTTTCTAGGTGTTTTAAGAATAACAGCAATTCGCACAATGCAGAGATATCGGTGCAGAATTGAATGTCAGCAGCAGTTCAAAAGGCCGTGTGCACACTGTTCACTCAGGATAGGCATTCTTATTTTTTGGTGGACATTTTTGCAAAAGCTGCAGGAGATTTTTTTTGTAAAAATAGGAGCACCGAGGAAGCAAGGGGTTCTGTTACTCCAAATGCTATTTAGCAGCAAGATGCCAAATTACTTCATGTCTTTGACTGTGCAAATACATTTTTTCTGATTGTTGCCTTCCTTTTGTATTTGAGTATTTTGGATTACCCATTGTGTAGTGGTTTCATGTTTTCAAAAGTGATGTGAAGTTTACATGAAGAAGCTGGTATGCAAGGAGGTGGCGTGTCATTCTGAGTGCTACAGCCATTCTGTCCGGGCTTCCATGTGGACGTTTGTGTGTGCAGAAAGCTCACTCTACATCAATAATTAGACTGCATCTAAAGGACAGATGCCATCAAGGGAAAAAAATTTGACTGTGTATTCCCATTGTTAACCCCCAGTGGGCTAGTTCAGTAAGCTAACTCAGCCGAGTTTTTTACTTGTAAGGAAACTAGTGGCAGTTGGCCATTAAATCAGTTAGAAGTGGTGTGAAATTGTAGCTTGGGGCTCTAGTGTGACGTGTTTAATCTAGCAATGCCAGTTTAAACACAATCCTTAGATGTCATATCCTCTCAGTTCTCCTTTCTACTTCCTGCTTTGCCCTCAGTCTTCCCACAAACTCAGGTTACCTCTCAGGGCAGCAGAAAGTAAACAAGATAGGGTTTTTTTTTTAAATGTTGTAATAGGATACTTTGCAATAGGTGCTTGGATACTTGTTACAGTTTCTGATTCACAAAAATCCATCTTGACACAGCACAGGGAATAACAGTGGTGGAGACTGACTGCAGGGCAGTTGTGGGAAGCCAGGCCCGCCTCTACCGCCAAGCTGTTTTGGAGGAGTGCCATTCGGTGAAGCAGTTTTCCTCCTAGTGTATTTTGCATCCAGTTGGGATATCGATGCACACACTTCTCCAAATGTATTTCCCTTTGTTAGCCAGTTTAGTCACTTAAAAATGCACAGCATTACTTCAATTTTTTTTTTTTTTTTCCTTTGGGTTGTTTGCAGGAGATGCTTTGGTAAGTGCTGTAAGGTACTGGAGTTCCTGAGCACTTCCCAGCTAGTACCTCAATTGCTGTGCCTGCAAAGTAGGACTGTTAGAAGTTAAATAAGCAAATCTGATCACTTGTTTCTCTTGAGAGAATAAGGAAGTGCCTGACTTGTTCAGGAATCAGTGTATATCCATCCCATTGGTTGTACTTGACCTGTAAACATTTAGGACAGCTATTCACATCAGGCTTCTTGTTGTACTGAAGAGTACGTTTAGCAAATATATTTTTTCAGTGTTGTTTTGTGCCTCCAACCCCTGAGGTACTACTGTACACAGTTGAAATACAGACGTGGAGACTCTTTTCATGGCATATTTACCATGTTTTTTCAAAGTGCAAATAGTGAAGGCTGAGTGCTAGTCATGGTGGATTTTGTTTTGAAGCATAAAGTGGTAGGTTTTTTTTCCTCTGCTTTCTGGGAAAAATGATCGTTTTTCTTCATCAGAAGGCATCCTTTGAATTTGTATTTTTTATATGCAGATGATCTATTTTGATATTTAAGTAATACATTGTCCCAGGCAACTAGTTTGCAGAAACTTAAAATATTTTAGGTTTGAATTTTAATCCCTATGTTTTATAATGTTTCAGCAGGAGGAAGGGAAGTATTGCTGTGGTGTTGCAAGACCTCAATTTTTATTGACCAATTACCACAAGCACAGCAATTTAAAGCAGCAGAACAGCCAGTGTTTAAAGTTCACTGTGGCTACAGCTCCCCTGGCCATAAAAATAATTTATATCTATGTGAATACTGCTGGTGTTTTTTCACCTCAGCTTAGTAAAAGAAGCCAGGGTGAGCATACAGTACCTCCTGCCTGCCAAGCTTTGAAGGGACAGCCAAAATGGGGATGCAGATCACAGAATCCTAGAATACTAGACTCGTTTCGGTTGGAGAAGGCCTCTCAGGTCATTGAGTCGAACCATCAACCTAACACAACCACATCCTAAAGTCCCATGTCTACATGTTTTTTGAACACCTCAAGGGATGGTGATTCAGCAGCACCATTCCAACAGCCCACTCCAGTGCTTTTCAGTGAGGAGATTTTCTCTTTTTCTATCACTTGTTACTAGGGAGAAGAGACCAACCTCCACCACACTACAGTCTCCTTTAAGGTAGTTTTAGAGAGCAGTGAAGTCTGCCTTCAGCTTTGTCTTCTCCAGGCTAAACACTCTCAGCTCCCTTAGCTGCTTCTCTTAAGACTTGTTCTCTAGACCCTTCACCGGATTTGTTGCCCTTCACTAGATGTGCTTCAGTAACTCAATGTCCTTATTGTAATGAGGGGCCCAAAACTGAACGTAGTATTCAAGGCGATGCCTCACCAGTGCACAGTACAGCAATCACCTTCCTAGTCCTGCTGGGCACACTATTCCTGATACAGGCCAAAATGCTGATGGTCCTCATTGCCACCTGAGCACACTGCTGGTTCACATTAATCTGACTGTCAGCCATCATTCCCAGGTCCTTTTTTTGCTGGATGGCTTTCTGGCCACTCTCCCTGAAGCCTGTAGCATCGCATGGGTTTGTTGTGACCAACGTGCAGGACCCAGAACTTGGCCTGGTTGAATATCATCCTTTTGACATCAGCCTATCAATCCAGCCTGTCCAGATCCCTCTGCAAAGCCTGCCTACCTTCAAGCAGGTCAGCACTCCCACGCAGTTTAATTTGCGTGCAGACTTACCGAGGGTGCACTGAATTCCCTCACTCAGGATGTTGATAAAAGATGTCAAGCAGAACTGTCCCCAGTACTGAGCCCTGGGGAACAACACTAGTGACCAGCAGCTGACTGAATTAAACTACCAATCTATGTTCTGCCATTCAGCCACGTATTTACTCAGTGAAACCATGTGCAGTCAGTTTCTCCAAGAGGATGCTTTAGGGACGGTGATGGCTCTGCAGCTCGTGGCTGCCACCTTGCCCCGTCACGTGTTGGTCATCTTGTAGGCTGTAGTAACTGCATGCCACTACTGTTGAGATCATCATTTTACAGAGAGATAGAAAGTGACTGTGTTTTGCCAGTGGACATGTTATTTAATGTAGTTTCTCTGAGATGCTGAGTGATTTGTGGCTTGCTTGTGTGTTAATGTGTGTCGGCATTCGGAGTGCAACAAGTAGGAGCTCTTCCCAAAAAGAGGTGAGTCTCTGCTGCATGCATGTGTGCAAGTTGAGTTTGTGCTGTACAGCAAAGTCCTCAGAGGTAGCTTTCCTGCGAACACTTTGTTTGGGGAAAAATGCTGAGGAATTGTGGAGTATGGGAATGCTGCTGAGCAAAAAGCATCAATCTTTGTATGCAGTTACTTAACACCCAAGAAATAATAATAGTTTGGTAGTGGTGAAAAGAAGATTTGGTTCATTTAAAAACATGTGAAATTGTTCTGTTGACATGTGAAACCTCGGAGGTTCATCAGAAAATTCTAATGTTTATAAAAGATTTAAATTTTCTTGCATTTCAGATCGCCTTTATTTTGCAATTCTCTGCCAAAACCCAAAGAGTGGAGCTGCAGATACCCATTATTTCTGCATAGATGATGAGCTTGTATATGAGAAGTAAGTTCAGAATTATTTTCTCCTGTTTTTTACAGAAAAAAAAAAAGATTAGAGCAACGGCAGTGAGGAGCACATTTAATTGACATTCTTCCTTTAAATGTAGCTGAGGTACCATTCCCATTATAGAACTTAATCAAATGAGTTTGGTCATCTCAGATTTATCTGCCATGATGATTTATAAGACTTAAGAATTCTTTTTGCTTTCCATTGGATTTTCTTGATTTTTTTTTTAAAGCAGAAGCTTCATTGTATCCATTCTTGCAAGAAGACACAGGAGCATGATGCAATAATATGTATTCAGAAGTGCGCACCGAGTTCTGCGAGTGGAGAGGGATGTCTTTGGTTGCTCTAGTGTTGAGTGGAATGTCTGAACTTCTGAGAATAAGAGAAAAAACTGGCAAAACCAATTCAAGCCGTTATGAACTGACAATGGATATATTATGTCCCCTGTAGTGAACAGTGTATACCTTTGTATGTGATCTGGAATGCTGCTAGTTCCTTAAATATTTTTGACCAATGGCATGCTTACTTGTTTTGACAGTACTATTAAATCTTTATTCTTTATCAATGTTAACTGCCCTGTTTTGAAGCAAAGCTTTTGGATTGCTTTTGAAATACAGTTTCTAAACTGGTGTCACAAAGTGATAGAGTAACAAGAATTTTTCAAACTTTGAGTGTTTTAGTTTGGTTTTGAGTGGTAGTTAGTGAATATAAAAAAATTTAGTCGGTGCTTAAAGATGACAGTACTATTTCTCCACTAAAATAGTATGTATGTAAGAAGGCATTCTTGATTTTTAAATAATGCACATGTATTACTTATGTATTATTACTCTTTGCTTTTTGCTGTTGATTTAAAAAAAAGACATTTACAGAGATTATACACAATTTTCCCCCTTTCTCCTTTTCTGCTACCAGCTTCTACGCAGACTTTGGACCACTTAATCTGGCAATGGTCTACAGATACTGCTGCAAACTAAATAAGAAATTAAAGGTAAAACTTGGGTGTTTTTTATTCAATATTCCTGATTTTTTTAAAGAACAAAACTAAATGGACTAAAAGGGCTTTTTTTTTTTTTTTTTGTTCAGGTGTTGGGTTCCTAATCTAGCTAAGTTTTGAATATGAATGCTACATTTTAACAGGGTGAATTTAGGGAAAAGGAGGATTAAGAGGAGAACCTGCTTTAATATCCAGAGGATGGTAGTAATTAATGTTAGGCTTCTAAAGATCAGTTGCTAAATGAATGCAGATTTCTTTAAATGAAAAGCTCCCCTCCTGGAATCCAATCTTCCTGGCAGCCTGCCAATATTGAGTGACCTAGAGGGTTCAATGCAACACATTTTTATTTGAGCTTCTCTTCTGGTCCTGACATGTTTTTGGTAAGAGACAACATTCGACTTTTCATCGTGTTTGTGTCATTGTCACAAAGGAGGCTGCTATGCTCTTACTGTAGATTATCTTCTCTGAGAGGTGCTCAGTCATTTTCTTGGGATTGAGCTCTTGACAGAGCATAGTCTTTTTAAAGCAGAGTTCCAATATTAATCAACATGAGTGACTTCAAGATAGTTGACCTCTAACAGATGTTGGAGTGCAAAACCTGTTAGGCAGCTAAAACAGGTTGTGAGCATTAATATGAATCAGACAAAACTGCTTAGATCTTTAAACTGCCACTGAACTGTGAAAATTGGGAGATATGTAGAACATTGTAGTTTAACAGAGTTAGTTTGGGTTATTTTGTTTGGTTGGTTTGGATGTGTTTTTTTAAATTGTTTTTTTTTGCTCCTTAATGTCTATCATTGGTATTAGCTGGCATAATTCAGATGTGCTTTGTTCCTGTGCCGCTACAAACAGTTTGCTGGAGACAAGATTCTTCTGATTTTTGTTTACAAGATTCTGTGAAGCCACAGAAGTCTATATTATATTCTTTGTAATATCTTGTGTTTGATATATGGGAAAAGCGTGTTAGGATTGCTGCTGCTAGTAATCTGGGGTTTATTTTTCTCGAGTGCATTGAGTAATATCTGGACAATAAACATTGATATTTAAATAGTAATATTTTTTGATAGCTTTAGCAGTTGATCAAAGTATGTAGTTTCAAGTGCATCAAAATTTGTTTCAGGGGACAGCAAGTGGATAATTTTTGCTGCCATCAGGGATATTAGTGTCCTTTCTATTGGTAATGCCATTTCAGAGGTGGTTGGAAAAAGTGTATGACGAAATTTTGAGAAGTTATTTATAGTAAAATTTAAATACTTTCAAATTATTTTAGTTGAATCATATATCTCCCATATATCCTTAAAAACAACTACCTGTCAGTTTACCTAGAGTCAGGTTTTCATTGAGAGTACAAAATGTCTAAATTCTGTTTTCAAAATTATTGCAACTTTAACATGTCTGTGATGTTTTTGAGAAAACCATTTTATGTTTGCTTTTCATAAGTACCTATCTGTTACACAGAAATCAGAAACACTAAATACATTTAAGGAGAAAGATTACTGTAATTCATATCAAAAATCGTTTAAGCTGGATACTGAGAAAAATACTGGAACAGTTTAGGTAGGGATGCAGCAGAATCTTCCAGATCTTTTGAGGGACTTGTCTGCAGTATGCTTGTCCTCTGAATACCGGTGTCTGAAAGCAGATGAAGAGATCCTTGAACTCCTCTAATTTTGTAAAAGAAGACATTAGGAATCTCAAATGCAAAATCATAATCTTATTCATTTCTTGATACAGTCATTTTCATTGATAAGGAAGAAAATAGTTCATTATACTGGCTTTGATCAGAAAAAACAAGCAAATGCTGCATTCCTCATAGGCTCCTACACAGTAAGTATTTAAATTTTTGTCTTACATCAGCTTGTTAAATGTATTCCTTTCTCCATATTCATTTTTTTAAACAGCAAGATAAAACCAATTATTTTCTCTCAAACTCCTTCTACTAATGTATTTCATAATAACGTACTACGTATCAGGTTTCTGAAGTCTCTAGCAGATGTGTGAATGAAGTCATATGGTTCTGGTTTATTTCATCTCTACTGCAGTTTCTACTCCTAAGAAATAAGAGCACCACTGAAAAAAATATCTTCATTAATGTATTTGTTTTGAAAAAAATGGATGTTTCTTTATGGTTTTCCTGTCCTTCACACACACACAATCTCTTTTTTTCTTTTTTAAACTAGAGAAGATGTATCTTGCTAAAAGTACACTGTATAGTTTCCCACTGCATGTACATTTAACTGTACCTTTTTTTCCTCCGGCTGCTGCTTTTCTAGTGTAAGGTCATCTCTTTGATTAACCTAAGAAGAGGAGTTAGATCCTGTGGTAGGCTTGTTGTAAAGCCTGGGAGTATACAAAGTGACTGGAAATGTACAGAGCAGGTTCCTGAGTGTAGAGGGGAGAAAGACTGCCTTTACATCACAACTCTGTATGTTTGGTAGCCAAAACTTCGGTAGTCAAGGAATAGAATGCTGAATACTTCAGAATGAAAGATGAGATATACCATGTACCATATTCATGTTCTGCTTAAACTTGTAACAAGTATTGGTTGTAACCATCTCTGTTTATTACTGAGTAATAAAATGAAGTGAGAACCTATGGGTTTTTGATGTTGGAGATCTGAAGGATCAAAGTTTATGTAGCCATAGGTCATGCCCATTTATTAGCTGCAAGGTTATGCACTACTTGCTGTGATGCTGAAAGTGTCTTTACTGCCTTTCTACATCATGCCAGAAGTCCATTTCCTGCTTCTTGGGATTTCTCTGTTGTCAATTTTCTGCAGTATTTGTTACAAATTAAGAACTGTATTTCAAAATGTGCCTCTTATAGTGGTGTGGAAATGTTGCTGTAGGCCTTTGCATTCTTTAACCACATGGAAAATGACAACATGAGTTACTAAACTTGTTTGCAGTTCAGGCATTATGTTGACAAAACAATTTCAGCTCTAAGGAAAACTACTTTTTTTTCTAGTACCTTAGTCACACTGGAAGCACTGAAAGCGAGAGGGGACTGACTTCATAGGATCGCAGGATGTCAGGGGTTGGAAGGGACCCAAAGAGATTATCGAGTCCAACCCTGCTGCCAGAGCAGGACCATACAGTCTAGCTCAGGTCACAGATAAATGCATCTAGATGAGCCTTGAAAGTCTTCAGAGAAGGAGACTCCACAGCTTCTCCGGGGAGCCTGTTCCAGTGTTCTGTGACCCTTACAGTGAAGAAGTTCCCCCTTGTGTTGAGATGGAACCTCTTGTGCTCCAGGTTACTTCCATTGCTCCTTGTTCTGTCACATGGAGCAAGTGGCAAGAACCTGTCCCCCACCTCCTGACCACCAGCCCTCAGATATTTATAAACCTTTCTTAAATCCCCTCTCAGTCTTCTCTTTTCCAGACTAAAAAGCTCCTGTTCCATCACCCTCTCCTCGTAAGGCATGTGCTTCAGTTATCAGCTGTTATTTTGAAGGAAGTGGGTTCTGCTTTTCCCTAAAATATGTGTAGTAATACTGTGCAGGAGAGCAGCTGACATTTTAAGCAGACTCCACTATATGGAAAATCAACTAATGACAAAATAATCCATTATGAAAATACTGTGGTTGACTGTGTGAAAGTATACAAGAAATCTAACACAGATACTGTATTTTGATACCTAGTAGCCCTGCCATGATGCAATTACAACACACAGTTAAAGGAGACTGCTTCTACAGATTTGAATAAAGCTGAAATATTATTCTGTATGAATGACAATGGTCCAAAGTGCATTAATTAAAACTGGAGGTTGTTGAGCTGAAGGAGTAGGTGGTTTTTTGCTTCAGAGAGTCACAGTGAAGGAGGTGGGCATTGCAGAGTACAGAAAGATGCTGCAAATCCAGACATCATGGCCGACTATCCAGTGGGCGTAGGAGGGGTAGTTGCAGGGAGCTGGCATACAACAGGAAGAGGCTAGTGAAACCCATCAGTCATTTTTAGAGTACAGAGACTTTTACTTAGGTTATTGCATTGTACAGGTTGAATGTTGTGGAAGTTTCCCTTAACGATCCATGGCAAAGTGAAGCACTGTGTGAGTGTCAGTCCCCACCGGAATGAGAGTGAGTCCATCTTGCATAATTGCAAGTCCTAGGCAGTGAGATAGCTCTAGCTAGTTGCTGGTTTTCTTTCAGGTGCAGCTGACTTTGATTTGGTACTGCTTCTTCTATAAAGTAGAGTCCTGTAAAGTAGGTTTCTTCCCAGGGTAGTGTGGGAGGGATTCCAGTGAAGAAGGATCACAGAAGAAAGACTGTGGCCCTAAGGGTTACCTTTTCTTCCCCTGACATGCTTTGATGAACTTTCATGAAGAGCTAGGCTTAATTACCATGCTGGCTGCTGAAATGTTCAAACGTGTATGTCCCGCATTTCTCCTTTCTGCAGGGAGAACAGAATTGTTCTCTATGGAGATCTATTGTTCTCTATAGAATCTGTTCAGAATGCACAGTAAGTACATGTCTGTATTTCCTGACTGAAAGGAAATTTACTTCTTTATTTCAAATATATGTAGGCTTAAGCATCCACCTACTTCTTCAATGATCCATTCAGCTATTGGTGAAACCTCTTAGAAGTTTTATTGCAAGTTTAATTAATCAAACTGTATTCTGTTGGCAGTATTCTTCACTGCTTGAACTATCATCATGGTTGAAGTATCATCATTTCTGATCCCTTACAGTGGAAGTGGTAGATTGTCGTTGTGTTTTGTTTTCTATGAACGTGTTATTGTTTGATTTTGGATTATTAGCTTCATGGTGGGTTCCCATTTCAACAGCTTACCTTAGGTCAAGGAGTTGTGTCTCAGTGCATCAAATTGGAAGAGTTAAGGTGGGAAGGCTAAGAAAGTAGAAAAGGAAAATAGCATTGGCAGAGTTAGACATGAAAATAATGCTTGTGCTTGTTTGCATGTGTTTTAAGACCTTTGATAACTTAAGCATAGTTTTGGGTGCTAGGTGCTCTGTAGATAGAGGTGCTTTTAACTTACTTGTGTGGAATAGGAGACTTCAGAAATAGCACACATACACAGTAAGCACATACGCTTTGCAGTTTTGTTCTTTTTCTAAACACAGCCACATTTTAACTGTAAAAGAATAATGAACTGTACAACTTGGTTTTCTCTGGAACTTGTGTTTTCCTGTAAACATTTCAGTATTTTGAAGAGGGCAGTTCCCAAGCCTATAATTTTAAGGAATTGTTGATCTCCAGTTTGTCTTCTTAAACAGAATATTTAACATATTCTTAAAGGAACTGGGATATATTAGTGTGGATTTGACATCTTTTGTTTAAATATATGTGTGTGTTTGTATGTATATACCTCATGTAGGGCTATGCTTGTTTAAACTACTAAGGCAATTGTGCAAGTCTTAAGTGTGGTGAAGTGTAAGTGCAACTGTAAGTGTTCTGGTTTATAAGCAAAGTCTATATTCAGTCTTTTCTTCACAGTTGATGTGTTCTAATGTTTCCCCTTCTAACCTTCATCTAACTTGTCTTTCTTTCCTCTTTAGTGGAGATAGTTTCTGAACTCTTCAGGTTACACACTTCTTTCTCTCCCATCCTGCATCTGCTGCTTCTTTCCAGGTGTACTTTGATGTGACAGGACAGAGTAACTCAAGCTACAGGGCTCCTCACTATGAGGTGGCTTTAAAAGTGAAGAACAAAGTTTTCAAATACATTGTTATATACATAGTTCTGGGATAAAATATAATGTTTTAAGAGTAAATCTTAACTTTAGATCTTAATCCCTTTATTGTTCATCTTCCTTCTATTTTGATTCTGTATTTTGTTTCACTTTTGCAAATTATATACCAGATAATGGAATTAATAATATTCTGCATAATTTAGAATAAATTTGACACATTCTTCCACACAAAGGGCAGCCAGAACTTGGTGTGTTGAGGTTGAGTGTTTATGCTTTATTTGGGTATAAGAGGTGAGGGAAAAGAAGGGGGCAGGAGGGATGGAATCCTTTGTTCTTCACCTTTTAAAGAAAAATTGCATTTCCTTGAAACCTGTCTGCACTGTTCAGACATTACCACTCTACCAGAGCAGCAGTGGTCTTCTGAGTTGATCTCTACAGTGGCTTCTCTTGATTTTCACCAGGATTTGGCTGTGGGTGAGGAAAAGTCTGCTTCTTCCATCATTTCTCATTCTGTGTTAAGAAAATGTACCCTCTGTGCCCTGTTCACCCCATTCCCAAGCTCCTCCCTCTCCCCTTGGCTGCATTAACTTAGTAACAGTGTTTTTTTCCTCAGGCCTGGCACTAATTATGTACTTGGAGGGTGACCCTCCGAGGGTACCGTCCCATGAACTGCTGTAATTCAGGTCACCTTCTCCAGGACTCATCTCTGTACTTTGTCTATTTTATCATCTTCTTTCTTCAGGGTAAGCAGTGTTTCCTTCATCTGTTCTGATCCGTAGTACTGGGTTTTTTTGCCTTTTCAGTTTCTTGGTATCCTTCCTAGCTGTGGGCCTAATACTGGGTAGAAGATGGAGGTTGCAGAAGCAATTAGCACTCATCTGTGTGAGATTGAACTGCTCTGTTCTTACCGTGGCACGTGCATAATTATCTCTGGTTAAGCCATGGGAAAGCAAACAAACCTGTTTAGTGGTCCAGACTGAGTGGTCATAAATGGGTAACTGCAGCAAGCACTCAGATTACAGGTGCTTAAACTGTATTTACCGTCAGCCACATTTTAGTGAGAGGTGCTTGTGCTTGACAAACAAGTGGTTGAGACAAGGCAGACACAGTATTGGCCTTTCATTTAAGTAAAAGTTGCCTTGAGTATTTTTGGCCTGTTTGTGTCCTCTAAAAGTTATATTCTCTGAACTGTGTTTTGGAAAGGAGGATTAGTCTTCATGACAGCAGCTGTTTCTGCCATTTGTACTAGGTTTTCTTGTGACTTTCTTACCAGTCTGCTTGTCTCTATAGGGGAAGAAGGGTTGCTCTTTGGAGGTCCATCACTTACAGTGCTAGTTTGCTTTGTTAGCTGTCCTGAAGTATTGCTGTGTGCAGCCGGTCAGTTTATAGGTAATAAGGTTTTCTGTACCTCTTCTCAGGTGCTTAAAAGGTATTTGGAGACTTCTTGCTTTTGTTTTTGATGAACAAAAAGAGCTGCCAGAGACAGACAGTTATTTCTTCTTTGCCACTTTTATCCATTTAGTAATCTGGTTTAATCCACTTTGTTTCTGCTAATGAAGGGACACTGGCTACACGTGCATTTCTTCAGTACACCATAAATCCATGCAGGAAGCTTTTTATTCTAATATAATTCTATTTTCGTTTTCTGCATTAACCTTTTCTTCCAAGGAATGTTGCTAGGAAATTTAATGTATTAACTGAACAATATATCCATGGAGGTTTTAATTAAGTAAAATTTTGAATACTTTAAATAATACTGAAATTAGCCATGTTGTGATCTTGTGTTTGAGTCTGGTCAGAATGTTTTTCAGAGTGGCTTGGTTGTGATTATTTACAGTAGATCAGACTGTTTTAGGTGAGTGGTAGTGGAACATAATTGTATCACATGAAATTTTCTCGTAAACCATTTACAATAATCTCATCCTCTTTTAAGTCAGTGTGGTTGCTAAAATGTGCGATTTGGATAAAAACTTCAAGTGGATTTCGCAGTTAGGGTTAGGGGGTGGATAAACTTGATTGCACTAAGCACATCATAAACTTGAATTTAAAGTGCCATGTACAGACTTGAGTTGATACAGTTTCAAACAGTACAGCATGTTTAAATGTCCTGTTTAATTTTCCTGAAAAAGCAACAAGTTGTGTCATAGATGATTATTATAAAAAATGTTTTGTCTTGCATTATTACTATATTTGGCAGTTTCATATATTGAAGGTTAAGATGCCTTTTTTCAACCACAGACTTTGTTTTCTGCCATGAATATTTTTCATCCTACTGTGAGTACTGTTTTCATGACTGTAATGGTAATCTGACAAACCTTTGTTTGATAAATAGAGCTGGTTTGAAAACACCTATTTGAATCGGACAGTACTGTGGCTTGCTAAAAGGACTCTTCATGCTATGCTTAATTTTAAGTGCTCCTAAAGAGTGGACTGACTAGTCCTGCAAGCCCTTCTATTTTTAAAGTGAACATTTTAACATCTGTTTGACTGCAAAGCAGTGTTGGCAGCGCTTGAGTCTACCTTTCCCAGTGCTCAGCACTTGTATGGTTCTTGACCATTCACACAGCTGCTTGCAGTCCCTTAATTAGAAACAGTTGTCCTAAATGAAAAGGATGTTTAGAGCAATGCTGATGGTTCAACTGCTAATCGCAATTTTTTTCTGTCTGTATTTCCAGGTTTAGTAGGCTATTTTTTTGTTTGCATAAAGAAAGCAAATGTTTAGATTGTTGGTACTCAAGTGGTTACACAGTGTAATGAAACACTGTTATTTTGGCTTGAAAGATGTCAGTTCCTTATAGTAACAGTTTCCCAGAAAGGGTTTATAAGGGATTTGTAAGGGATTTGTAAGGGATCTCAAGAGTTTTTTCTCTATATGTGTTTATGTGTCTGTGTGCTTGTATGTAGATATACACCTGACTGCACTTGCATATGATTGTGGGAAAATTCCAAAACAGATGCAGCTGTATTTGCAGATTATTATTTCAGGTCTGCCAAATTTTGTAAATTTCTTTCACAAAGCTTTGCTGCTTTTTTTTTTTTTTTTTTTTTCAATATTTGCCTAACCTGCGGGAAGGGAGCCCCTTGGGAAATCAGTACAAAATCCTAGTAGGCTTTTTTCGATTTGTATGGACAAGCACTACCCCAGAAAATGCCTGCTTCTGCTAAATAACTGCTAATGTCATTGACTGAAATTTTTTTCAGTATTTCTCAACTTTTTAATAGCACTTCTTGTTGGTTGCTTTTTTGGCATTAGCATACGGAAACAACTTTATTTGTGCAGGTGTCAGTCATCTTAGAAAGGGCAGCAGAAACGTAACTTAAAATCAGTATCTTGACAAACTATTTTCAGCCATTACATATTTCTGAGGGTTATGTCTTTTCCCATTTCCTCTCCTTCTCTCAGTACATACTTCATGAATTAAAAAATACATCTTTGTTTTGCTGTTCATTAGACCAACATTTCCATTTCCTTTGTTTCTGAAACTGCAATTCTGTTTAATGCCTTTGAAAGTCCTTTTTTTTGCTAATGTTCTATCTACAGCAGGCTCCTGTGATCACTTTTGCTTTCTCTCTCATTTACTAGCTTTCTTTAGTCCTTTATTAATATAAGTTAATATAATTTCATTGGAGCATCAAGAGCTTTATGTCTAGAAGCCAGCAAGGGGGAAGAACAAACTGCTTTCTAGACATCAAGCTCTTGATGCTCCAACAAAATTATATTAGTTTATCCATTGTTGCCATTATGTGGTCTATTCCTGGAATGTTCACCTCTCCCCTATGTCTGAGCTAGAAGATCAGCTCAAATGGCCACAATCTGCTCACTGCACTTTGGTTCACTTCATGGAGTAAGCAGTCTAGGAGAAATCCTAACAAATAATGGGTCTTATGTCCAGAGGGACAGACTGGAACTAGATTTTGAGGTTGAAATCTGCTGCGAATGTGTAGTGCTGGTGTCAGATCTTTAGTGCCTGCCTTCAGTCTATATACGCATTTCTGGTGATCCACAGTACTTCCAAATGCGGATATGGTCCATGCATCCTTGATATCTGTTGCCTACCTAGACTTTATGCTCCCTCCCTAACTCCTTCATTCTTAACCTATTTCCATATCTGGAATGTGGTGCACCCACAATGTGAACCCAGGCTCACCCTTGTTCAGCCTCCATCCACTGTTCCTGGCATTCAGCATTTACCGCTGGGTGCTCTTTTGAGGTTTAAGCTGTGACAGAAACTGATCCCATCTCCATTTTTACTGTCATGGCTTCCTGTGTTGTGTTACTGCCAGGATACTTTCCTTGTGAACTAAGTATCTTTTTATGGTCTTTCCCATTTGGTATGGAGACTGAATGCCATTCTTTCCCTTTTGGAGCGCTCCCCACCATTGCACCTGTCAAGATACCTTCATAACAACCTAAAATTTGTTCTTACTTTTCCCTGAGAGCACCATCTGACCATTTCATCAACTGCTGTCTCTGAAACTCTTCACAAGTTTTGCCCTGTATGTGTAGTATTGTCACAGCTGAAATGTAGCAGGCTCTCTGTTTCAGAAAATTCTGAGGAATCCAACTTGAAGAGCTTTCTTCTTCAGTGAATATGTTCTGTGTAATGCATATTTTTGCTTAGGAGCTTGTCCACAGCATATTCTTGCACCATGTTTTTTGTATGTGCTGAACAATTGTAGTTACTGGATTTTGTGTCAAAATCAGGTTAACTTTTGCAAGTGTTTGTACAGCTGTGTTAAGGAAAACCCATACACACGTGCACATATGTTAAAATATTTTGTAGCAACTTCACTGGTAATGTAATTTCAGAAATTGGATCTGTGTTTATGAACTAACTTGTTTCAGCACACAGTAATGTTATTTAGACTTAATGCAACACTTGCGTTTGCCTCTTGCAAACAAATGCTTCTGAGTTGAAGATTGCTTCTTTTAAGAAGCTGGTAAAAGCTCAGCTGAGATATGAAAGAAATCTGTGGCTTTTCTGAGATACATATGCTTAGAGGATTAGCTAGTATTAGCTGCATTTCTGTTTGCCTGTTCTACAAGTAGTATTCTCTGTATATTAGGCATATAGCACTGAATCCCAAGTTTTTTTTCAGGTCACTCATTTCTGGCTACAGACTGGTTTTGCTGTTTCATTACCTTCTGTTTGCTAATGCTGTTTCATGTCTCTGTTTTGTAAGTTTTTCTGGGTCAGGGTTCATTTCTGGTAAGCAAGCACTACTAGATTTATATGGTTGCTAGCAGTATGTGTTCACTGCACTGCAAGATGCAAAGTATGATGGTGTCAAAGCACAGAACTTGAAATTTCTTGGAACATAACCTTTATATTCGGTTCAGGCAATGAATATGCTTGCAGAATAGAAAGTGAATCCTGGCTTTTGAGGAGCAGCTATTCAATAACATTTTGGGAGCCTTTTAAGTGTCTTTTTTGTTCTGAGTGTGTGCTTCCAAATGTAAGTGCAGAAGTCACATACCCTTTCACAGTGAAAGTACACACACAGAAAACATGCAGTTTTCATTACTTAAGTAAACTGCTTAAACAAGGCAGATGTTTTTTTCATTGTGCTAATTACACAGGAAGAGTGCTCAGAAAATACTTACCAAGGTAATCAAATCATAATGAAAATAAAAAGCATCACCTGTTGCTGCGTACATTTTATCTCTCTGCTTAGGATATGTTTCAAACTAGTTTTGTTTGGGGTTTTCTTAGCAACATCTGCTCTACCTCTCATTCTAACCTCACAAGAATGTGTGTGTGGGTGTGTGGAGGGAGGATGTTGAGGGTATGTTAAGCCATTTGTTCAAACTGGCTTTGTAACAGCATCAAAGAAATTTGAAAGGCAATGCCAACTTAAAAAAAAAAAAAGTCAAAAGCAGAAGAAACTAAAAAGGCCACCTTAGGTTTTTGAGGGGTGTTTAATTCTTATTTTCAAAAAAGCTCTGAGGAAAAATGTCATTAATGTGAGAAATGCAAATAATGTTACTGAAAGGTAATAGGGAAAAGAAAACAAACAAACAACAACAACAAAAACAAACAAACAAACAAACAAAAAAAACCACACACAAAAAAACCCCCAAAACAAACCACAAAGCTGTAGTGTAGTTAAAGTATTAACCTGGAATTAGAGAATGTTGACTTAAATCTGCTAATAACAGACAGTCATTAATATCTCTTAGCTCTGCTGGGTGTTTGATGATATTGGAAGACATGATTTGGGTAAAAGGAGTTTTACAGTATTCTTTCAGGAGACCTTAGTGTTAGAGGCTATTCAAGAGGGATCAGGCATGTCGTGGTAGAAGACCATACGGATATTTGTTGTGAGCTGGTCCTTTGTGAATTCTTCTCTGAGTGTTTTTATCAGTAGAAAGTTTGATATGTAGTTCTTCAGTATGTTGCTTAATTTTGTTCTTAGGATTTTGCTTCTGAGGCTTTTTTTTTTTTTTTTTGCTTTATGACATCTGGATTTAGTTACTTTATACTGCCTTGCCAGTGCAAAGGAGGAAGTACAGGATTTGGTGTAATGCAAGTGAAATGCTGTAGGAAAATCAAAACATACATGAATTACTGTTTTAATCTTGTCTGCTGAGTGTACACAGTGTTTCGTAGACCAAATGATTCAGAGCTTTGCTGATTCTCTGCGGGTTTCTGTGTTTTGATTTACATCTTAAAGCTTAATTAAAAAAAAAAAATCTACAAACTGGTCCAGCAGAGTTGCAGTAAAAGCACAGAAGAATCCACACACGGAGAAGCTTTTTCACTGTAGCCGATGGCTGAACAACTCTGCACAGATCTATACATTTTATTTGAAAATATATATTCCTCTAGGCTGACCTGTATTTTATATTATTGATGTAATTTTCATTGTTGCACACTTGCATACGTTTATTCTTGATGCCACTCTTTCCAAGCACTGGGATAATTAGTTATGCCTTCTGAAGTAAACAAGTAACTCTTAAAATAATATTTGTTATTTTCTGTCTTTTTTCACACAAATAGATAATATACCTGAGAGAATCCCCAGAAGATGTGTACAGGCTTTTATTGGCTGGAAGTGTTTCATATCTTCCTTTCAGGTAAATAATGTGTTAGAACTTTTTCTGTACTTTGATATTTTGAAGAATAATATAGCATTTATCAGTACTAGCTGGGTTTTGGGTTTTTTTGTTGATTTTTTTGTTGTTGTTTGGCAGTTTTGGTTTGTTTTTTTCCTGATACAATCATTCAGATTGGAAAAGACCCCTGAGATCATCAAGTCCAACCATTAACCACACTCTACAAAGTTTACCCCTATACCTTATCCCTAAGTACCACATCTAAACAGTCTTTAAACACATCCAGGGATGGTGACTCAACCACCTCACTGAGTAGCCTATTCCACTGTCTGACCACTCTTTCTGTGAAAAGAATTTTATATTAACGTTGCTTAATTTAGCAAATAAAGCTGATTCGTAGTGCAGAGGAGCAACTTCTTACAATTTCTTAGTTTCTTCCAAAGAAGAGTTTGTGAAAAGTTGAACTAAACTAACATTCCTTTAGCAGCTGCTACTATATGTTGAAGAGAATGGCCAAAATGCTTTTTTAGGAGGCAAGTTTATCATCCCAATATGTTGTTACAGGATGATTTATTTAATTCTTGCTTGTTTGTATTTTCTAGCTCTTGACAATGTTTTTTGATGATTTGAATTTCTGTTACTTTCCCTCTGCCACCACTGCAGTTTCATGGTGTTACAACACCTTTCCTGCTTTTACATAAGTCTGCCATCCCATTTCTCATTTATAATTTCTGTTTTTATATTCCCAGAAGAACAAAAGTCCTCCAGACTATAAGGTTTCTAAGTGTTGAGATGCATAAAGATGTGTTTGGGTGATGGAGATAGTGGCTTTAAATTCAGGTTATAAACCCTGCCCAAGTTCCCAGACGATCACTTCAACAGCACTACTAAAAGACTCACAGAATCACAGAATGGTAGGCCTTGGAAGGGACCTCCAAACAGCATCTAGTCCAAATCCCCTGCTAAAGCAGGGTCACCTAGATCAGGTTGCACAAGAATTCATGCAGGTGGGTTTTGAAAGTCCCCAAACAATGAGACTGTATAACCTCTCTGCGCAGCCTGTTCCAGTGCTTCATCATCCTCGAAGTAAAGAAGTTTTTCCTTAAGTGAAATCTCCTGTCTTCTAGTTTGTAGCTGTTGCCTCTTATACAAGCCACCACTAAAGGAGCTTAGCCCCATCATCATGACCTCCACCTCTTAGGTATTTTCATGCTTTTATAAGATCTCCTCTCAGTCTTGTCTTTTCCAGACTAAAGAGAGCCAGGTCCTTCAGTCTCTTCAGTCTTCTAATCATGTTCATGACTTTCCATTGGACTCTCTCCAGTAGGACTTTGTCCCTGGGTGAGCCCAGACTCACCAGTGCAAATTAGAGGGTGAGTGGAACCTTTCTGGACCTGCTGGCCACACTTTTCTTAATGCATGCTAGAATGCCATTCACCTTCTTGGCCACAAAGGTGCATGGCTGGCACATGGCAAACTTGTCCACCAGCACTCACAGGTGCTTCTCTGCAGAGCTGCTTTACAGTAGGTCAACGCCCTAATCTATACTGGTATTTGGGGTTATTCCTCCCCATGTGTAGGACTCTAAACTTGCCCTTGGTGAACTTCAAGAGGTTCCCTTTTGCCCAACTCTCCAGCATGTCTAGGTCTCGATGAATTGCACCACTGAATTCTGATGTGTTGGCCACTCCTTCTAGTTTTGTATCATCATCAGACTTGCTGAGAGTACACTGTCCCTTTGTCCAGGTCATGGATGAGTATGTTGAACAAGACTAGATCCATCATGGACCCCTGGGAAACATCACTAGTCCCAGCTAGACTTTGCATCACTGATCCCAACCCTCTGTGCTTTCTCATTCAGCCAGTTCTCAATCTATGTACACTCATCTAGCACACACTTCCTAAGCTTACCTGTGAGGATCTTACAAAGTATAGTGTTAAAAGTCTTCCTGAAGTTGAGAGAGAGAACACTGACTGCTTTTCCCTCATCTATCCCACTGGCCACACTGTCATGGAAGGCTATCAGCTTGGCCAGACATGTTTTTTTAACTTCATGAATCCATGCTGACTGTCCTGATAATCTTCTTTTACTCTATGTGCTTAGAAGTGACATACAGAATGAACTATTCAACCACTTTTTCAGGGATGGAGGTGGGTGGCCTGCAGTTTCCTGGGTCATCCTTCATGCCCTTTTTGAAGACTAGTTTTCCTCTAATCATCAGGAACCATCCCTATTCTCCATGACCTTTCAAATATTACAGAGAGTGGTCTATAAATAACATTAACCAGCTCCTTCAGCATTCCTGAGTGCATCCCACCAGGGCCTATGGATTTGTGAGTGTCCAGCTTGTCCATATCACCTCTAACCCAGTTCTCCTTGAATAAGAGAGAGTCTGCCTTTTTCCACATTGTCTCTGTTACCTCCAGGGACTGGGATTCCTGAGCATCAGCCTTACCAGTAAAGACTGAAACAAAGAAGGCATTCAGTAACTCCATGTTCTCTGTATCCTCTGTCACCAGGTCACCCACCTCACCCAGCAGGAGGCCACGTTTTGCCTGCTGTTCCTTCTTCTGCTGTGGTACTTGGGGAAGCTTTTCATGTTATTTTTTTACATCCTTTGTCAGACTGAATTCCAAGAAAATGCTCAGTTTTCCTCATTGAATCCTTGCATACTCTGGCAATGTTCCTGTATTCCTTCCAAGTGGCCAGTTCTTTTTTTCCATATACTGTGAACATTCTTCTTCCATTTGAGTTTTTCCAGAAGCTCATTTCTTATCCTTACAGGTCTCTTGCCTCGTTTGCTTGATTTCTTACTCATGGGGATGCACAGCTTCGAGCTTGGAGGAAGTGGTGCTTGGATATTAACCAGAAATGTAAAGATGTGTTATATAAGACTTACTGAGAACTGCCTTCTCAACTTGTGTCCAGCCTCTGGGTTAAAGAATACCATGTGCTGAAGTTCCATACTTCCTTCTTGGGCTTACTAGTGCAGTCAAACTCTGAAAAAGGAGAAGTTTGGATCACATTAATGATCAACTGAGATTTTAGTCTAGGCTCTGTTCCATTCAGCTCCTCATCTTTGCAAAAGTCAGTACCTTGTCACAAAATAGTAAAATGTTAGTCCAGTACTTGCTGCTTATGGTCATTATCAACACAAAAACTTTTGTTAGAAAGATGCAAAAAAAATTCTCTTTTCACTTATAGAATGACAGAATCACAGTGAGGTTAGAAAGGACCTCTGGAGGTTCTCTGGTTCAGCCTCCCTGTATACCATATCCTGGTATCGTAGAACAGGCTGACTGGGATCATGTCCAGATGGCTTTTGAATATCTCCAAGGATGGACATTATGCAGCCTTTCAGGACAATCTCTTTCAATGCTCCATTACACTTGGAGTGAAAAAGTGGTTTCTGATGTTCAGAGGGAACCTCCTGTGTTCAGTTTGTACCCATTGTCTCTGGATCTGTCACTGAACACCACTGAAAGAGCCTGGCTCTGTCTGCTTTACACCCTTCCTTCAGGTATTTATATAAATTGGTAAGGTTTGTTCTGAGTCTTCTCCAAATTTAACAGTCCTGGCTGTCTCAGCCTTTCCTTCTGAAGCAGAGGCTCCAATCTCTTGACTCATCTTTGTGGCCCTGTACTGAACTGTTTCTAGTATGTCTGTATCCCTGTTGCAGTAAGGAGCCCAGAACTGGGTACAGCATGACCTCATTAGTGCTGAGGAGAAGGAAAGAATCACTGCCACCAACCTTCTGACAAAACTGCCTAATGCAGCCTAGAATCCCATTAGGCTTTGTCACAGGGCACATCACTAACTCATGTGTTCAACTTGGTGTCCATCAGGACCCCGGCAAAGCTGTTTTCCAGCTGGACAGCCTCTGGCCTGCACTGATGCCTGGGGTTGTTCCTCCTCAACAGAAATTCTCACTTCTTGAGCTTGATGAGGCTTTTCTCAGCCCACTTCTGCAACCCGTAAAGATTCCTCTGGGTGGCAGCATGACCCTCTGGATTATCAGCCACTCCTCCCAGCAGACTTGCTGAGGAAACTGGATTTCTTCATCGATAGATAGATCCTGGCCTTTAGCCACTCTTTTTGCCGCTGACCACCACCTTTAGGGCCTGGTGATTCAGCCAGTTTTCAGTCCACCTCTCTGCTTGACCAGCCCACACATCACTGGCTCGACTATAAGGATCTCGGAGAGACAATGTCAAAGACTTTACTGAATTTCAGGTAGGCACTATCTACTGGTCTCCCCTCATCTTCATTGTAGAAGTTTATCACACTAGTCAAGCATGACTTTGCCTTGGTGAATCCATACTGACTATTTCTTAGGATTTTCTTGTCTTTTATATGCCTGGAAATTATTTCCAGAATTAGCTGCTCCAACACCTTTCTAGGGATTGAAATAGCACTAACACACCTATAGTTCCCTGGGGACTCCTGCTTTCCCTTCTTGAAGCAGAGAGTGGCATTTGCTTTCCTCCACACTTTGCACATTTCTTCCAGTTGCCATGACTGATCAGAGAGTACTGAGAGTATCTGTGCAATGGCCTCAGTCAGCTCCCTCAGCACCCTTGGATGAATCTCATCAGGGCCCATGGACCTAGGCATGTTGTGTTCGCAGAACTGTTTCCTGGCCTTATCCTCTTCCACCAAGAGTACATCTTCCTTCCAGCCTTCCTTCCTTGTTTCTGTGACCTGAGATTCCTGAACACTGATAGTGCTAGTGAAAACTGAAGGAAAGGTGGCATTCAGCACCTCAGACATTTCCATATCCTGTGTAGCCAGGTACCACGTTTCACTGAGCAGTCATCTTCCTTGTTCTTCCTTTTGTCTTATGTGTACTTACAGAAGGTCTTCATGTTTTCTTTGACATCCCTGGCTAGAATCAATTCTATCTGGGCTTTAACTTTCTTGACTTGATGCTTGGACAATGGCTTTGTTCCTTCTAAGTTACCTGTCTTTTACCTGAGTGGAGTTCTTTTGTTTTCTTTTCCTGCAGAGGTTTTTTCCTTGCTCACCTTTCATGCTGATTCATTAGAGAGGAAAAGGATAAAAATACATCACAGAGGGAGCCATCCAGATTCTTCCAAAGTTTGTCCTCTCAGTTGAAATCAGCCATGATATATTTACTCTTTTGAGACATTAATGGTTCTTCTCTGATGAGAGCTCCATGGTCTCAAAAGAAGGTGTTCTGCCAACCCATAATATTCTTTGATGTAGATTCAGTTTAAATTAATTTTGTGACCATGTTATTCCTGTAGAATGCTTACTCAACAATGCTTATGGGGTGTAACAATGAACACATACTGAGAAAATGCTGTTCTTGGATGCACAGGGTTTTTTAAATTATAGTTAAAAGAAGTTTTAATGAAAAACAATTTCTCCTGATCTTTAAGTATAAATTATGCATCTTAAGGAAAGTCTTTTAATATGGCTACAAAAATATCGTGATAGTTTTGGTAAGAAGATGCTGTTTGTGTATGCGTAGAATGCATGTGCACAGCATCTTTTAACTTGGCTGTGCGGCCATCCAGTGAGACCTGGACAGACTGGAGAGCTGGGCACAGAGCAACCAGATGAAGTTCAACAAAGACAAGTGCGGAGTCCTGCATCTAGGAAGGAATTACAAACTCCACCAGTACAGGCTGGGAGGTGATCTGTTGGAGAGCAGCACTGTGGAGAGGGACCTGGGAGTCCTGGTGGATAATAAGTTAACCATGGCACAGCAATGTGCCCTTGTGGCCAAGAAGGCCAATGGGATCCTGCAGTGTATTAGGAGGAGTGCGTCCATTAGATAAAGACAGGTTCTTCTCTTCCTCTACTCTGCCCTGGTGAGACCTCATCTTGAGTACTGTGTTCAGTTTTGGGCTCCTCAATTTAAGATGGCCAGGGATCTGCTGGAGAGGGTCCAGTGGAGGGCTATGAGGATGATTAGGGGACAGGAGGGTGTGGCTTATGAGGAGAGGCTGAGGGACCTGGGGATTTTTAGTCTGGAGAAAAGAAGACTTAGAGGAAATTTGATAAATGTCTGTAAGTATCTGAAGGCTGGCCAGGACGGGGTGGACAGGCTCTTTTCACGTGCTCCCTGTGATAGGACAAGGAGCAATGGGTGTAAGTTGTAACAAAGGAGGTTCTGCCTCAACACAAGAGGGAACTTGTTTACTGTAAGGGTCACAGAGCACTGGAACAGTCTCCCCAGGGAGGTCGTGGAGTCTCCTTCTCTGGAGACTTTCAAGGCCTGTCTGGATGTGTTCCTCTGTGATCTGTGTTAGATAGTATTGTCCTGCTCTGGCAGGGGGGCTGGACTTGATGGTCTCTTTGGGTCCCTTCCAACCCCTAACATCCTGTGATCCTGTGATCCTGTGGAGTTTGAAGAAAAGAATTTGCAGTGTATTAGGATTTGACTTTCTTGAAAGTGTACTTCAGATGAAATTGTTCTGGGAGTGTATGTTAGATTATGATACCAATGTAGGCATGAGCCTTTGCCAGAAGGGGTTTGTGCTGTTTGTTCTTTTTCTGACATGAGCCCTGAAACATGCGAGTTTCAGCGTTCATGTCAGAATCTGAACATGTTAACTGTAACAAAACTGTAACTGGATCATCTCTTGGATGATCTGTTAACTCATTTGATTTTGTTATTGTAGGGTGCAAGGTGGGGAAAATCATTTGACAGAATTGTTTTAATTCTAATAATAATAATAATAATCCTGAAGTTTGGGTTTTTTTTTAAATTGTCTAGAGAAATATCTTCAATTGCTTTTACCTGGATTAAAATGATATTTTTTTACTATTTTCATTGTCCTATCTTATAGGGATGCTTCCTTTGGTACTTGCAGCTTTCATCTGACATTGCTGGACTGTTTTCATGCAATAAACAAGGTCAGTAAAACAATATATTTCGTGTTGCAAAAGGTCAGATAAATGTTGCTCAGCAGAAAAAGGACATCTTAGGAAGACAGGATCCAATTAGAGCTATGTAGTGGCAGATTTTAACTGATTGTTGACTAGCTTCTTATGTTTTATGCATTGTAACAAAACTTCTAGATACAGGTCCCATAGAAGTTGACCAACACCTTGTATAATCAACTAGAGAAAGAGAGAATTGTGAGATTTATTTATATTACCTTTCAAGATAGAATCCATGCCTCTAATCCCTAAGAGTTGTATGATAGGTTATTATACGCCCCCCTGGTCTTAACAGTTTAGACCAAATGTAGCCTTTGAAAGTGATTTTGGATTAGTTAGTGGTACTTTTCAGGCATTTGCAGCACCTGCTAATGGCTTTTATTTCCTTTTGCTTTTGCAGTACAAGTAGAACAAATATTAAAAGGCAGGTGTTCTTTTTTAATTAGAAATTATGATGATCTAGTCTTTTATAGTAATACAGTGTTGAAGTGGCACTGCAGAATAACTTAAAATCAGTTAAGATGCTAACATTGTGATGAGAGTGAATACCGTTCACACACACAAAAAAGAAGTGTAATCCTTGGATGCATAGTTTAGAATGTACTCATAACTTCATTAGGTAACTTTTGCCATTAAAAAAAAAAAAGATTTGTCCATCTAGCTGTAGCAAAAAGACTGAATGCTTCTGTACTCTGTAGTTTTGTAGTGATCAGATGAAAACAGACAAAAGTTTATTTGACTTGCTTGTCTAACTTTACTTAAAATGTACAGATACAGTTTGAACTAAGACTGGTTTGATCTTCAGTTTTTTTCAAATTTATGAAGAAATTTCTGAAAGTACAACAGGTATTAAGGGGCTTTCAGTAACTTGAAAGAGTGATAAATTGCCATCATTGAAAAGATGTTTTCTTTCTTAAAAGCTGTGTTCTGAATTTTAGGCTTTGCAGTATGGATTCCTGGATTTCAACACATTTGACGTAAACGAGTATGAGCATTATGAAGTAAGTGTTCAGTATCAGACATCTGATTTGTTTGATGTGACTAATGCTAAGATGATTGTTTGTAATATGTGCTATTCTTTTTGTAGTATTAGGATCCATTTCTTCATTGTCTCTTTAAACTTTGGTTGTTAAATAAAGGTGTGCAGTCAGAGAGAGAGTATTAAAATTCAGATTTAAGCACAGTCACCTTCAAACATGGGGGGAAAGCAGAAAGCAAAATGGATATGAATACTTTTTTTCCAGTATTATTCAAGTCCTGGAAAATGATCAGTGAGTGGGAATTTGGACACCTCTTAGAGGTCATGCATATTCTTGAGCAGTCTTTATAAGAAACTTGAGGGCATACAAGTCCATGTCTAACTCAATTATGAAAGGAATTGAAGTATGCATTTGTAAACACATGGCAGAGGTGTAATAACACTCTTTGATGTAAAGAAGGAAACAGGGCTGGGAAATTCCAAGCCTGTAAAATTCACTTTGGGGTATGGGAAGCTCATGTGGCAAGTGAATGACTTTACTGATTATATACAGCCTTTGAAATTAAAAGCTGCCAGTTATCTGTACAAAGAAAATTAAGTGTTCTTAGAATTTAAAAATACATTATTTAAATTATGAACAAAGATAAAGCAGAGGTTATAATGCAGAAATTAAGAAATGTTAAGTTACCCTTCATCTGAAGGGCATCAGTCATGTTGTTCTAAAAGTGATTTAGAAAGAGGAGAACAAGGCAAGGAAAGTGCTGTTAAGAGCATCTGGCATTCTCCCAACAGAACAAAAGGCAGGTGACTAATATAAATTCCATTGGCAAAATTTTCTATCACTTCTATCTAGCATGTATTTTGAAGCAATAAGAAAAAAGCATGAAAATACAGGGATAATGATAAACCAAGCATTTTCTCTTGACAGAGAGCAGAAAATGGAGATTTTAACTGGATAATACCAAACAAATTCATTGCCTTCAGTGGACCTCATTCAAGAAGTAAAATTGAAAATGGTATGCTTAAAAAAGGAGGTGGGGGACACAAGCCCACTGCTTTCTTAGTTGATTGTTACCAGTAAGAAGACGCTTTAACAATTGTTCTTCAAACAGTGTGTTTTTCCCTTGGCTCTTTTTCTTTTATAAGAATCCTGGCAATACAATTTTAATGCTTGGTTTAGTTGTATCTGACCTAGGTGATTATAGTAAAATTGCACTTTTGGTTAGTCTGTTTCTTTATGTTGAACATGAGTTCTGTTTTGAAAGTGTTCTCATCTCTTGCATTTGAGTCTTTGTTTATTTCTGCAGTTAGAGCCTTACTCTCTTCCTTTGTTTGTTTGTTTGTTTTTTTTTTCAACTAGGCTATCCTCACCATGCTCCAGAGGCTTATTTCCCATACTTCAGAAAACATAAGGTCACTACTATAATACGCCTTAACAGAAAACTGTATGATGCCAAACGATTCACAGATGCTGGATTTGAGCATTTTGACCTCTTCTTTGCTGATGGAAGCACACCTAGTGATACTATAGTTAAATCATTTCTAAATATTTGTGAAAATGCAGAAGGTGTTATAGCTGTTCATTGCAAAGGTATTGTGTGAAAACAATTTCTATCACTTAGTGATAGTTCCTGGGGTAGTATGCATTATAATTCTGCTACGTTTTTGCCAAACTGCAGCTTTTTCATACAGATTCTCTCTGTGCTTCTGTTATGTACTTTGTATTCTAATTTTTTTTTAAGTTCCAGAATAACATTCTCAGCTGTTTCCAAGACCGAGATTAGGTAAAGTGAGCTTGCCAGTATTAACAGCTCTTTCTGCTAGAAAGCATTAGCACTTTCAAAGGACGATTTTACACATGAATTTGAAGCCCTGACAAGGTTTCTAGGTCTTTCTGAAAATACATAGTTAAGCATACCAAATCAGAAACTTTTGAAAGTATCAGTGCAGCTTTCTGCGGAGATTCCTCATGAAGTATGAGTGTTA
Organism: Tricholaema leucomelas; assembly: GCA_013400475.1. NCBI lineage: Eukaryota > Metazoa > Chordata > Aves > Piciformes > Lybiidae > Tricholaema lacrymosa > Tricholaema leucomelas. The sequence continues at coordinate 25,017 of WAAF01017000.1, read as the reverse complement.
GTTCAGAACTACAGAAATCTTTGTTCTTCAGAACAAAGTTCCTTAGCTATATTAGACACACTCTCAATAGCTGTTCCTCTATAGTTTGACTGCCAAGGAAAAGATATTCACAGCATACCCAGTGCAGCTAGTATAAAGGTATAGTTTTATGTGATCCTAGAGGAACTGTTTCACTTCCCACACCATCTTTGATCAGCTATCAGACATTTGTTTTACACAACACTTGCCTTACTGGTATAACTGGCAATGCTGTGATTGGAGGAGAAGGAGCTTTTCGTAACCCTTTTACATGGGACTTGCAAAGACTGTATTTTTGTTCCTGGATCTGCCATCCATTTGCCACATGTTTAACATTCTACTGTGAAGTGAAAGCATCAGTACAAAACAGCATTTTGACTGTTGGAAAACAAGTACATAGCCTTACTCTCCACTGAGATGATAAATTTGGACATACCACTGAATTGATTATGCCTGAATGTTGGATATCAGCAGTACAAGTGCTTTGTTTTCATTCAAATAAAGATGTTGTTTGATAGTTATCATACCAGTGCTGTCTAGTCTGCCTTATGTTCCTCAGCCAGCTCTTACTGTTGAGAAAAAATGGAATGCTGTAGCTTGTTCTAAGGCAAGGCAAGGCAAGTGCTTTATGACTGTCTCAGCTGTTGGGCTGTGGTGAAGGTTTTACACTGGTGTTGATCAGTTGATTGTTAAATGAGCAAATATCACGTGTGGTTTGACAGTTAACAGTGAGTGAGCAAGGAGAGAAGCCCATTAGCTGGAGCTGTCCTCCTATACTTCTTGTTTCCCAAGATAAACAGAGTTCGAGGGCCATTGCAAAGAAGCATCTTCATTCTGGTGTGCTTTTTGCCTGTGTCAGCTAGTACTCAGACTTGCTTGTGGCAAAATTTGTCTTTTCCTTGAGAACTGAAGAAATTAATTGGAGGAGCAATCAGAAGAGCAACTGGTTTCAGTACAGTGTATGATCAATTTGCAGGAAGGGGCTTTGAGAATTTAGGGAAAAAAGCCATCTGTTTTTTTCCCATGCATAAAAATACTCTGATGGATATCTAGGTAAATAAAATTAGATAGACTTACAGGTATTTGTAAAGTCACTGTCTTTGGAATGTTACCTCACTCAAAAGAAACAGATGAACAATGTGTTAGTAAAGCTGTATATGGACAAAAATCAAAAGTTTGATCACTGGCAGATTTATTTAAGCAACTAGGCAAGTAACTATTTATCCTAGTAACTGTCTGTAGCTACAGTAGGTTCCAGATGAGGATGATCAGCTAAAAGAAGCCATTCTTTTATCTTACATAGCTGGTCTTGGACGAACTGGAACACTTATTGCCTGTTATGTTATGAAGCATTATCGAATGACAGCTGCTGAAGCTATTGGCTGGATTAGAATAAATAGACCTGGTTCAGTGATTGGACCACAACAGCACTTCCTGGTGGAGTAAGTAGATTAACTACAAAGATCTCAAAAATAGAGTTAGATGTCTTTTTTTCCCCCATTCCTTTATAGAACAAATAATAATCTTTGGTGTTAATTTGTTGTGTTTGTGCCTTCTTTTTTTCCATGTTATGATAGCAAACAGACAGAACTTTGGACAGAAGGGGATGTTTTCCGTGCAAAGCTGAAAGGAAAACATAAAATTGCTGTCACAAGAATCCTGTCAGGAGTAGATGATATTTCAATTAATGACAGGAGAAACAGGAGAACCATCCGAAACGACATTGAACTGGTAATCATATGAATATTGTTCTCTTGTAAAAGCATGTCCCTGGTTCTGAACAAATCTATGGGTACACTAAAAGCAGATTGTTTCGCTGTATGCCCTTTTTTAATCAAGGGTTATGGAACGACAAAAGGTACGGACAGCAAGATGAAAAATGGAGTACATAGCTGAAGTAGTAGCATCCTTATCAATACTTTAGTAATTAGGTAAATATTAGAAAAAAAATGTGCTCAAGATTTGCAGTAAAAAACACTGTGAGTTTATTTTGGGTTGTCTGTTACTTTACTGTCTGTGTTTAAAGGCAAGATATAAAAGGGGTTTTTGCTCTTTCTTGTTTTTAAGTAATTGCAACTTCTATACCTTTACATGCTGTCCTGTGAAAAACAGTACAGCTGTTTGAAAAAGGTTAAGTGAAGGGAAATGCTCTACTTGAGTGAAGATTGTACTGCACTTAAGCGAGTTTTAAAGACAGACAATATTCTGATGCGTGTAGTTCATGACACCACTTACTATTTTACTGCCTTAAAAGCAGTGAACCAGAAACTAGAAAGAACAGAACTGTATTTAGCCAAGTGAATTACCTTCAGGTTTATGCTGGCAGACTTCCCTGTTGGAATAATTCTAACTTTAAAATTACCTGAGCAAGGCCTTTGACACTGTCCCGCACCACATCCTGGTCTCCAAGCTAGTGACATGTGGGTTTGATTGGTGGGCCGTGAGATGGATAAAGAACTGACTTGATGGCTGCACTCAAAGAGTGGCTGTCAACAGGTCCGTGTCCAAGTGGACGCCATAAGCGGAGTCCCTCAGGGATCAGTCCTGGGACCAGTCTTGTTCAACATCTTTGTCAGTGACATGGACAGAGGCATTGAGTGCACCCTCAGCAAGGTTGCTGATGACACCAAGCTGTGTGGTGCAGCAGACACGCTGGAGGGAAGGGATGCCATCCAGAGGGACCTGAACAGGCTGGAGAGGTGGGCACAAGCCAATCTCATGAAGTTCAACAAGACCAAGTGCAGGGTCCTGCATCTGGGTCAGGGCAATCCCAAGCATTAATCCAGGCTGGGCAGTGACTGGGTGGAGAGCAGCCCTGAGGAAAGGGACTTGGGGGTGCTGCTGGACAAGAAGCTCAACATGAGCCAGCAGTGTGCACTTGCAGCCCGGAGGGCCAACCAGATCCTGGGCTGCATCATAAGTGTGGCCAGCAGGTCGAGGGAGGTGTTTCTCCCCCTCTACTCTACTCTGCTCTGCTGAGACTCCACCTGGAGTACTGTGTCCAGTTCTGGAGTCCCCATTACAAGAAGGATGTGAACGTGCTGGAGCATGTCCAGAGATGGACCACTGGGATGATCAGAGGGCTGGAGCACCTCTCCTGTGAGGACAGACTGAAAGAGCTGGGTCTGTTCAGTCTGGAGAAGAGGAGGCTTCAAGGTGACCTTACTGTGGCCTTTCAGGATCTGAAGGGGGCCTACAAAAAAGCTAGATGAGGACTTTTCAGGATATCAGGGAGTGACAGGACTATGGGGAATGGAGCAAAGCTGGAGATGGGTAGGTTCAGGCTGGATGTGAGGAGGAAGTTCTTCACCATGAGAGTGGTGAGAGCCTGGAATGGGTTGCCCAGGGAGGTGGTTGAGGCCTCGTCCCTGGAGGTGTTTAAGGCCAGGCTGGATGGGGCTCTGGCCAGCCTGATCTAGGGTAGGGTGTGTGCACCCATGGCAAGGGGATTGGAACAAGATGATCCTTGTGGTCCCTTCCAACCCTGACTGATTCTGTGATTCAGGATGAAGTTAATTCTTAAATTTCTGTCTGTATTTTAATGCCGATTTATCCCTTGTCCTCCTCCATTTATCCAGTACAGTGATGAAGATGAAACAAACTGTTTAACACAAGGTGACAAGCTTCGTGCTCTGAAAAGCAGAAGGCAATCGAAAGTTCCAACTGTGTCTGCACTAACGTAAGTTTCCTGAACATACAAATGTCAGAAAATTTTTATACTACTCTTTATGTGTACTTTACTTTGGCCCCAAAAATTTGTTGCCATGGCTGCCTTTAGTCATTTAAAACAAATGTGAGATTCACCATTTGTCTGGGGTCTTGGTGAGCACTAAGGAGACAGAACAATGTGGTTAAAGAACTGAATTACTCATTTGTATTTTACTGTGTTGTATTGTATCACAGTAGGCTATACTTAACAAGCTGTCATAGTTTTTTGCACACTGTGCTCTTAGTTTAATTGCAAACAATCTTTTGTTTTTCCAGTGGTAATAAGAGATTTGAAGAATATAACTGTGTGTAGTGGAATTTGATCAGGTGGAATAAGCTACATGCTGTTTTTTGAAGTAAAGTCAGATACTTGGAAGGCGAATCTCTAGCTTTCTTTCATTTCCTCTACCTTGAAGAGGAAGTTTCCCTAAATCCTGTGGGCTTGGGGATAGTGGATGGTAGATCTGGAAGGCATAGAGTAGCACTGTTTCAGTAAACAAATTCAAAAGGCGTAGGTTTCTGTCGGGGAATCTGGTATGCTAGTCTTTTTATTTCAGACACGTAATGAAACACTACCTGTAAAGGCAAGCTCACAGCCACCTTTGCCTCTGCTGTAGTTTGTAGCAGCTGTAGGTAGAAAAAAAGCTTTCTGCTCCGTTTAAATTACCAACAGTGGAAGATATATCTCGATCTTGTTGGATTCCTAGTAAAGGAATGGTGACCCCTAGCTGTCAGCTTTTTGCAAGTAACACAAGCAGCAGTGACAGAGCAACGGAAACTTGGCTTTTGTTGTAGTCGTTCTGTAGGCGATGGTGCTGCTAGCTGATGGGGTTCTTTTTTTTGTTTTGATTTTTTTTTCCTCTGATCTTCTTCCTCGTTTTGTTTTAAGACGAATGTCATCAGAGTTTTAATAAAAATAGGAGGTGTGTAGTTAAAATGTGCTGAAAGTAAAGGAACATGTGTTTGGAAACCCTCATGTTGCGATGTATGAATTCTGCTTTTGTTTCAAAATACTCTTTTTTGTTTATGCTCATCATTTCCTCAGGCAATCTTATAAGAAACGACAGATTCAAAACAAAGCCTGACATTAAAAATCCACACAACTCATCACCTCAGTTACTTCAAGTAACACAGTAAAATAAAGCTGACTTGCACATTAGTTTTTAAGCCACATAGTGCTTTAGCTTCCACTTCGTAGTATTTTTTCTTCAAAGATCCTTTAAATCCTATGATAAAGGCTGTGAAAGATCTCACTTATTGTATGTTTGATAAAACGAATGTAGACTCTATATGATAATCTGTTCAAAACCATTGTCTTAATATGGAGAATCCTGTTAAAATGTTATTCCATTCACAAAGCATTCTGCAGCATATCTGCTCTCATTAAAACTATCTAGCTTTTACTTCTGTAGAATTAAACTAATCAGTCTAGAGCTTACAGGTTTTTTAATGTTCGTTACGGCTACCTCTGTTCCCCCACTGGAATTCTATGGCTTGCAGCTTGTACTGAAATAATTAGTGAAAAATGAAGGTATAACTTCTTACATTGTTTGTGTAACTAATATTAAACAAAAAGTATGTAGCTGTCCTACATGAGGCAAAGTCTTCTCCATTAGAAGATGCCACTCGTCTTCTGTTTTAGTTCAGACCATTGAAAAGAATTAAACGTGCTGTGAAATTGATTAGTTTTCTCTAAACAAAGAAAAATAAACTTCTAAATCCCTTATGTAGTTTCATTTCACAGAAAACGGGAAAAACCAAAGGTAACAAAATAAGAACACCAGAAGTTGGGAAAGCTGCAACCCATTTTAGAAGCAAGGGATTTGTGTGTAATGTTGGTTAGTGTTTGTCAAAGTTGGTTATATAAATGCTGTGCTTTGATGAATGTATGAGCTTTGAGTATGTTCTAACTAGCAATATTCTGCACCTTTCCTGGAGGATTGTGAATTAGCTTTTGCTACCTAGAACACAGGAAGTTAATATACCAAACTTGTCACCTGGGTGTTGACATCGATTATTCCTACAGACTGATCTAGCTCTGATCAAATGTTGTAATGTTAAAACATACAATTGTGAAGTAGGATGTATGAACACAAAGGCTCATCATACTGCATAAGAGATGGCAGCAAACAGTCAAAAATGTACTGTCCCAGCATGCATTTACTTTCAAAAAAGCCATACAGACCTTCTTTGGAATGGATGAGGATTTAAGAAAATCTGCTCTGTTAGCAGCAACATGTGGATATTACATTTGGCCATTTACATGGCATAGATTGTTACAGTAGAAGAAAGTAAGAAAGTGCTTGGCAAAGATTGTAGAGCAATATGCTTTTGGAGAACTTGAAACAAGCTAAAATGCACCAGTAGCTTTTGCTTTTGAATTTTTGTTCATCTTTTCCTCCCCCTCCAACCCCTTTTTTAGATGGCTCCTAGCTATGCTGGTGTCTGCACTGTGTAGCATTGTGATCTGGTGGATTGTATGTGGCTCCCTTCTACCCAGCCTGCTATTCTGTCTAGATGGTTTAAGAACATAGTAACCATCAGGACCCCCTGAGAAAGAGAGCCACTGTGTAAGTGTCCCATTCCATTTCTCTACAATAACTCACACTTTCTGCCTAGTATGACTCATAAATGCATGTTTCCATATCATGTCTCTTACTGGCTTTGTTGCAAGAGTATATGTCACTGCTCTGGCTTTGTTACGCTTTTATATATATTATTTGGAATAACTGCATGATTTTTGTGGCTGGCTTGCAATAGAAAAGGGTGCAGAGCTTTTGTAATTGGGATAATTTTAATTTTGAAGCCTTTCTTCTCTGCATGCTCCTGCAAATAAGCAAATTATATAAATGAAACTGTATTTGTAACAGAAAAAGTATTGCTTTAAAATACAGCCCTTTCTTTTGCATATTGCCAAAGATGTTAGCTCCAGTTTTACTTTCAGTTTCACAAACTTGAAAAGGATCTTGTTTTTCCCAAACAGTAGTTTCACTTATATGAAATGCCAAGAACTAGAATTTATTAGAAATCTTAATAGGTTTTTGTTTTTACTCAAGAGGTTGTAGTGTTGTATGCCATAAGAGACACTAAAATGAGCGTCTTCTGCTTTTTAACAGAAGATGGGGCAGGCTGCAATACTAGGTCAGGGCTCACTTGTTTACCCAGTCAATCTGTTTTGATCATCTTCTGTTCTAAATTATTTTACTTTATTTGTTAAATAGAGCTTTGTGAGACCAGCTAAGTATTTTATTTCTGTTACTTCTGCTGAGGAGCTTAGTAAAGCATTAACAACATTAATTCCTTTTATACTGTTTTAATGGTTTCTCCACTATGATTTTGTTAGAGTGGCTGCAGTTATTGCTGTGCCTCACTTCCACTTAGAAGGTGCAATTTGTTCATCAAACAACTTTTATCTTTTGGCGAAAAAAAACCTTCAGCAGCATGCAGAACTGCCAGGAAACCCAAACATGATTTTTTTGCTTACTGTGTGTCTTCCTGGAGCTGCTCCAACACCACTGCCCTCAAAGTGAACTGGTTACTTTCTGTGAAATTTTGATGGTCTCAAACAAAACAAAACAAAAAGTCATAAACAGTGTTTTACACCAGAGTGTTAAGTAAGAAAAGGCGTTGTCTCCTGGCAGAACATTAAGGTTAAGAGTTTCTGTTCTTCTTAACTTTGACCTTGGAAGTTTTTGACTGCACTGTTAAAAAGAATAGGGTGCTTTCTGCTAAAGTAAGTGACCTGATACATGAAGAATGAGATCTGGGAGAGTTGTGGAAAACTTATTTATCCTATTAGCCTTCTCTAAGGTAATCTTTGTCTATGTTTTTTGGAGAGAAAACAAAATAAAGATCACTTTTGCTTTTTTTTTCATTAATACTTTGTCAAAGAACATATTTAAATGAGTCTTGTTTTCAGAGTTTTACACCAAATGCAGCAGTATTTCTTGTCTTGGGGTTTTACAAAAGTCAGACCTCAGATTTCTAGAGACAGACTGAAAAATTAAACTTAAAACACTGGTTTTAAAAAATTAAACTACCTGTCTTTTGTTTTTCTATGCTGTAAGATCAATTTCACCCATTTATCATCCTGTCTTTCTACCTTTCCTGTGTTCTGTCTGAAAATTCCCTTTCTAGAGGGAAAGAGGCAAGACTATTAGATATTGGAAAAAGTGTCATGATGCAAGGAATGGGATTACAGGTGCTGCTGCCTCACATTCAGATAGGCAGCGACACAGTGATAATTTATAGCCAGGAAGGGAAAGTGCTTAACCTGTTCTTAAAAGCTAGACTAGTGATCTCTCCGGTTTGGTGCTGGTGTCCCTTGTGTTTCAGGAGGTCAGATTAACAATTAGGATCATGAGTATCACGGACCTAGCAGTCCTGTTGGCTCCAGCCTTGTAGTCTGAAGAGAAGCAATGACTTGTTGCCTATCAGTGACTTGTAACAGTGGTAGGGGTCTCAGGCTTATTTTCCTGAAGATTGTCATGTGATGAAGGAGAGACCAATATTGCATTTGACAGACCTCATAAAACAAGCAGGCTTGACAAAAATAAAATGCCTGCCTGTTGCAGGTTAGAGAAGATATGCTCCTGTTTAATGTCTCTTTCCCCTCATCCCTGCCTAGGATTTTATCTTGAGTTGTAAAATTTTGGCTTTTGTGTCTTGGTGGTGTACCTGTTTCCTCACTGCACTCCCAAGTTAAATGTCATCTCTTTAAAAGATAGCACTACAGACCCCAACACTGTTCTATTTAGGCAGGTTTTAATTTGTTTAAAGGCCAATATACTAGGCTGAAAGTAAGTAATGTATAAATTAGTTTGGTATTTGGGGAATATATTAGATTCAGAACTAACAAATGATGCTTCCATTAAAGGTTAAGTGAAGGTGAAAAATTCTTAAAGTATGTGGATTACCTAGAATCATAGAATGCTAGGGGTTGGAAGGGACCACCAGAGATCATCAAATCCAAACCCCATGCAAAGCAGGACCACTTAGGGCAGATCACACAGGAACATGTCCAGGCAGGTTTTGAAGATCTCTGGAGGAGACCCCACAGCCTATCCAGGCAACTTGCTGCAGTGCTCCATCATGCTCACAGTAAAAGATTTTTCTGACTTCGAGATGGAATTTCCTGTGATTACACCCAATGGCCCTCATCATGTCACTGGGTATTGTGGGTATGTTCGTATCATGAAAATATAGTGGGCCACCATGGCGAGCTGAAATACAAACTGATAGACAAGTTTGCGAGGAGGTGACCACAGCCACAGGGGGGGCAAAATGGCCTCAAATTGTGGAACCAGTAGCTATTTATTAAGAAGTTTGTACATGCTTTGTTTCACTTTCCCACAGCCTACCGACCCTCAAACCCACTGTTTTGTCTTATTCTAATAGATGGTTTTTTTTTTTTCCCCAGCTGCTTTTCCCGTCTGCTTCAACAGTACAGCATTTTCTTATCTCCACATCCCATCCTTTCTTACGTAGTTCCAAGGTATAACAAGATGTCCCACCACTTAACACCCTCCGAGCTCCCACATAGAAGTGAAGGTCAGCTAGACATCCTGGTAACTACTCTCTTAGGTTTCCACAGAGTATCACTGAAAGGAGACTGGTCCCTTCCTCCTGACAGCCACCCTTCAGATATTTGTAGACACTGATAAGATCCCTTCTCAGCTCTCTCTTCTCCAGACTAAACAGCTTCAAATCCCTCAATCTTCCTTCTTAAGAGTAGTGATCTGGTCCCATAATCATCCTCATAACCCTCTGTTGAACTCACAAGCAGGTCCCTGTCTTAAAATGGGTAGTCCAGAACTGTACACAATATTCCAGATGCAGTCTAACTCTAAAACTGAGTAGAAGGGGATGAGAACCTCCCTCAACCAGCTGGCCACACTGTCCTTGATGCATGCAAGTCCACTGTTTGCCTTCTTGTCCGCCAGGGCACATTGCTGTCCCATGGATAACTTCCCAACCAGGACTCCCAAGGTCCTTCTTTGCAGAGCTACTCTTCAACGAGTTAATCTCTAACCTGTATTGGTGCATGGTGTTATTCCTCCCCAGGTGCAGGACTCTATACTTACCCTTGTTGAACTTCATTAGGTTTGTCTTTGTCCAGCTGTCCTACTACACTATTTTGGTAGTGTATCTTACTACAGCATCCTGTAGCCTGTGTTCAGGCAATGTTCTGCGTTTCCTTTAAAAAAAATAATATTTCATTGAGTTAAAAAAACTTTTGCATACATCAGATGTGCTTTCTGTCAGTGTTTCTGGAAGTTGGTTGTTGTCATGTACAGCAAGACATACTATTTTACATCTCGCCTTCCTCTAACAGAGTTTGGAAATTTTTTGGTCCTGATATTTTGGGAGGATTTCTTCTACTGTTGCTTCATCTCACATCAATGATAAAACCTGTCAAATTTCAAGTCAGGCTGCTAGTCTGTTTTTGTAAATTAAAATTCCATACACTAAGTATAGTTTCTTCTGTTACCTTAAATAAGTGTGCAGGAGCATTCGAGTAATTCTCTGATAGCACTGTTTCTGCTCCTGAGCTGACAGTTGTGAAGCCTGAAGAGGGCTCCCAATGTTTGTTTTTAACACCATGCCATGCAGTGGCATAAACAGGACCACATCTGTTTACCTTCAGGTGCTATCAGCCTTGAAAGTCTGGAATTTTAGTCTGATTTAAACATGTCAGTTTGTTTGTTCAGCAGATGTTTTGTTCATGGGGATTTCAGTTAATCTTTGCTCTTGAGTAGCCGTGTGAATTTGTGTATCACTGAGACATAAAATGATAGATGAGCAAATGTGTATTAAAATTCTACCATGTGCGCAGCTGGCTCTGGGCTGATCCTTTATCTAGTTCCTTCTCTCTATACCCCTTGGAAGGGTCTCAAGAGGATGGTGTTGTGATTAGTTTGGTTTTAAGGTGTGATTATATATGGTGACTCTATGTGACTATATATAAGTACCATTCTTTCTTTGTTTTGAACAGGTAAAATTAAATTCTGTGGGAAATAACATGTTGAAAATATAAATATTTGTTTGTGCAAGATGGTACCACATTCTTCATAGCATTTTTGTTCATATTAGAGAAGTGTATGCATTTAAGCCACGTATACTGATCAGTTCTCTGAACTTCTGGTGTCTGGAGACAATGGACACCTGTAAGAGAAAGGTTATAATTGTTAAATCATGTTTCATTAACTTCTGCTTTCTTTTGTATGGACATTACATGCATTTTATATACAGGTACAGTGTATATATTTATATATATAAGGTGAAAACGTTAATTTTCTATATCTCCATCTTCACAAGCACTAGTAAACCAGCATGTGCCATAATTTGGTCACATTTCTATGTTGGTCTCTAAATGTTACAGGGTTAAGCCAGCTTTTTCACCTTTCCATTCAGTCCTAGCAGTTACTAGTGGCACAGTTGAGAAGTGCAATAGAAGTCATGCTTCACCAAAGGCATAATTTTTAAAGCTTGGTTGAAAATGCAATAGCACAAATTTGTTCATGTTGTTGGCAACCGTGGCACTGAAAAGAGAGTTTTTAGTGTTAGAAATTGTTAGAGCTGGATTTGCAAGCTTAGAAGAGATTGTAAAGTGAACTTCCAGGTTTTTAACCTTTTCACTTAGGGAATGGAAGAAAAACAGACTGGTTTTTTTTATAGTGTCTACTGAAGCATAATAATATGTTAAAGGTATTTGGGTTTTGTTATCAGCCCCTCAAATTACCAATTCCTCCGACTTCGGAGCCTGTTGTGTTTACCGTAGAATTTGCTTTGCATATTATACTTCTTGTCATTGCAATCTTTTATCTTATGTGAGAGAGAAGACTGATTTGGACTTTAGCAAATCAAGTGACAAGATTTTGCAGGTTTGAAATATATAGAGTTATTCAAGTAGAAATGTAAAATACTTGAACTTTGTGGGTTTGTAGTCATCTACTTGCTAAACAATCTGGAATTATGTAGTAAATGAGGTTACTTCTCAGATTTACTACTGTAAAGGATTTATTTTAGTTGAAATTCTGATCTCTCCAATGCATATTCTAATTCTGGTATCAAGCTGATTAAAAAAACAGAAGCACAGGGCCAGGGGACTTACTGATTTCAAGTTTTGATGAATCTGTTACTTATGAAAATGCTCCTATTTTCCATCAAGTTTATTTTTCCACTTCTGCTCCAAAAGTTGTGGTTTATTTTCATGTGTAGGATTACTTGATGCAATTTCTTCAGACCATTAAGCAATCAGACTGCAGTTCATACAACTTAATGACAGTTTTGATTTCCAGCCTAATATAATATGCTGGCACAGATGGACTCAGTGAAGCCACTGAAAATGAGAGTCTAATAACAACATGGGGAGAAAACCAGTAATAGCTAAGTTACTTTTAGCTCTGCATTTTTAAAATGATGCAGTTTGATAGCTTGCGTGGCTGGAATGACTAGGGAATAGACATACAAAATAGTGCACAAAATAGATACCTGTGGACTACATTGACAAGTTGCCACTTTGTAGTATCATAATTTCACTACAGGCATTTAATAATAGGGAAGACGTGGTTTCTCTATGAACTGGTTACCTAGTGGCTAAAAGCAGTTGTTTGCATTTCACAGTCTGGACCTTTTTTATCACTGATGTAGGCAGTACTAGGATCTATTTACCTGTTTAGAAATAGCCAGTATATTGCACTAGAGTCTTGCAAAGAAGCAGCTGAGCACAACCAGAATGTGAAGCTGAGTTTTGAGTATGATGTAGTAATTCTCTTTAAGAGCGAAGTGCCAGTACGTGAAATGATTTTCTGAGCCTGTTGTGTTTGAAGGGAACATATCCCTGTTAATTCCCTGTTAATTCTGTTGTCTTTTTTTTTTTTTTCTGAATTGCATTCTGTGTCAGTCTGGAAATCAGTGTTTGTTTTTGTTGCATACTGAAGATCTTACCTTTTTGTTTTATTTTGTTGGAGCAACTTAAAATACAATTTCTCAGCTTTTTGCCTTCCAAAAACCTAACAGGAGTTTCAAACACATTAATTTAATTAATTCCTTGAAAAACAAACAAACAAACAAACAAAAAAAAAAAAAACCAAAACAGCTAAACCGAACTGCTGTGCTCCTAGCAAAACTACGAGCGCTGTAATTATGACAAGGATGTTACAAGAGAAGAACATGTTTCAGGCAGAAGTTTGCTTTTCAGAATGATTCCTGAAAAGCCAGCTGATACTCGTTAGTGCTACGGCAACTGTTATACCCTCTTTTCAGTGTCTTCATAGAAACTTTCAGGTTATATAATCTTTCTTTTTTCCTACTCTTTCCAGAGTAATTCTGCAGTCCAGTGTTCAGAAAAATAAAACCTCTGAACCTAGCATTTCTGACAGTAGAGACATTACTAAAAGAACTACCAGGTCTGCTGCAAGAAAAAACAGTTTAAAAAGGTGAGAATTACCCTCCTTACAGATGTAGTAACTGTTCTCTAGGTACATACTTGGAGCTGGGTATACAATGCTGACAGTAGCTTTTGCCACAGTTCAACAACTCATCCAGGCTGTGGGAAATTGGAAACATGCTCTTGGTTTCTGTCATGTATTCATAATATTTGGAACCTTAGACCTTATGTCATTTGTTGCTCACTCTTTTAGTTTTGAATTACTGAAGATGAAGGATTTGGGGGAGGGGGAGAGCCTTTCCTTACCAAATATGTGCCTTAACAGGACTAAGAGGTGGAAAAGTGGTTAATATGGGGTCAAGATAAGACAAATTTGATGGACAAGTGAGTGAGGTGCAGAGGTGAAGAGGTGCAGAGGTGAAGTTTGTAAAGTGCATGTGCATGCAGTGACATGAGATTTTGTATTGTGAGTACAGCTCATAATGTGAACTGAACCTGTTTAGTGAGCTTAAAGAAATTTTAAATTTGGATGGATTTATTCCAGGTAGAAAATGCCTTTTGGCCTGGAAGCATATGACCACACTAGTATTACATTTCTTTGTGTGTGTTTGTGTTCATGCTCCTCTGCAGCACTATCAAAGCTAAGCCTGAGAGTGCAGCTTTAGACAACTACCAAGCAATTTCCAGTGGTTACAATTGACCAGAATTTATCTTCTCCTTTATAGTCAAAAACTTAGGAATGCATCTGTCAGGTGCTGAGGAGACTTACTTTAGCAGGGAAGAGTTAAAGGTAGTAAATAACATAAAAAGTAGTTATGTAGGCTGATTTGTAAATATTAATGAAAACTCTATGTTCTTGTGCAGCTTTTTTCCCACAGAGCTTTTCTTTCCTGTTCCTCATCCCGTTAACCTTGAAAGTAATAATATATCAGGCAACAGAAACTGTCATTAATAGTGGAGTGCAGTAAATTCTGGTCAGGGAGTTCTAGCAGTGGCTATATGAGTTACCATTTTGATTCGTATCACAGTATCACCAAGGTTGGAAGAGACCTCACAGATCATCAAGTCCAACCCTTCACCACAGAGCTCAAGGCTAGACCATGGCACCAAGTGCCACGTCCAACCTTGCCTTGAACAGCCCCAGGGATGGCGACTCCACCACCTCCCCGGGCAGCCCATTCCAGTGTCCAATGACTCTCTCAGTGAAGAACTTTCTCCTCACCTCGAGCCTAAACTTCCCCCGGCGCAGCCTGAGGCTGTGTCCTCTCGTTCTGGCACTGGCCACCTGAGAGAAGAGAGCAACCTCCCCCTGGCCACAACCACCCCTCAGGTAGTTGTAGCCAGCAATAAGGTCACCCCTGAGCCTCCACTTCTCCAGGCTAAACAATCCCAGCTCCCTCAGCCTCTCCTCGTAGGGCCTGTGCTCAAGGCCTCTCACCAGCCTCGTCGCCCTTCTCTGGACACGCTCAAGCATCTCGATGTCCCTTCTAAACTGGGGGGCCCAGAATGTGTTAAAAATAATCTCTTTCCTGAAGCACTTTTTACTGAAAATCCGAAGTATTTCTCAGAGTTTTCCTGTTTGGTTGGTTGGGTTTTTTCCCTCCATTTTGCATTGTTTTATTTTCATGTCAGTTTTAGTTCAAACAGAATTGATGAGATTCTGCCTGCCCTTTTTGTTCTTCATGCCTCTGCCATTTTTAAGCTCCTTGCAATGCGCATATTTAATTGAGCAGACATTTTCGCTTCCTGGAACACTTGCCTCCAGGTTTATCTTTCTGTTGTGTGCCTATCACTATGAGGAAACAACATCCTTGAAACAGAGTTCACAGATCCTTTTTTTTTTTTGGAAAAAATCCTGTAGGTATGTTGCCAGGCATATGACTCTTAAGGACCAAGGATCAGGTTGATCTCAGACTTCATAAACGACTTCATATTTTAATGGATTTTCTCAAACTTGTACCCAAATGATTCACTCCATATACCAGTTCTTCTCTCCTAACTTCTGAAGTAAAAACAAAAACCAAACCCCCGAAACTCATTCACTTTATGCTTGGATCTAATAATCGAACTTATCCTCAACAGTTATGTTGCAGTTCTGGAGCTCTTAATTACCTCATCATCTGAGAGGGCTAACTGGGTGCTGGTCCCTCTAAAGGGTATTTTGGTATGACTATACAATTTCAGAGACTTAGAATGCAGTGCCTTTTTGTTAATCTTACAGGTGTCCTTTTATTTTTCCTGCATCATCTGGGGAAACCTTACTAATTTTTTTTTTTTACTCTCTTTAAAGTTTATTTTAATTTCTTGAAGCTTGTGCAGTTTGCCTTACCTCATAGCGCTCAAATGACTGACCTGTTCCAGATCAAGTGGATTACATGGTAGAGGAGAACATTTATTATTATAAAATTTAGATCATGCATGCCATAACCAACATCTGTCTTTGTCAAGACTGTGTTGCCATCTCTTAACTTCCAACCTTCCTTTTTACCCTTACTCTTTAGTTTTCTTGTCCGATATGTGCCAGTGAAACCATTTCGCAGGTTTGTCACATTAATCTCATTTGTTGATGCCTTAGGTCCTTTTAGTCAATTCTTACTGTAGATTAATTGCATTTGTGACCCATCCTAGTGCAATATTGTCTGCCATTTCATCCTTCAGGCTGTTGACACTATTAAAATGCCTCTAAAATGATTTCTCAGCTGACACAGCCATTTACAGCTAAAACTCTATTCTAGCTTTGCAGGCAGAATTTAGGGAATTTCAATCTTATTCATAATGTTCACTGCATTTTCTTTATGGAACATCTCTGGCTGCCATCTACAGAAAAACAGTACTGATGGACGCAAAACATTACATCTTGTAGTTAAAGTAAGTGTTGCTGAACTGCAAGTAATCACATTACTAGAGTGTTATTATTCACAGCCTTTTTCTGTAGATGCCCTTGTTTCTCCAGCTAAAACATCTTCCTTGTAAATTTGTCTGTTACTGAGAAGTTTATATTTGTATTGTATTACAGATTGAAGTCCTTTCTGTGCTCCCAAACACAGAATTAGGATTACAAATTTATTATTACAAATATAGGATTATGAATATAGTAAATAGTTCATGACATACAAAATCTTGAGGGGTGAAGGAATTATGTTAGATAGCATTATAGAATTGTTTTGCTTGGAAAAGACCTTTAAGATCATCAAATGTAACCATTGTCTAACTCTGCCAAGTCTGGTGCTAAACTGTGTGGATCCACATCCATGTGGATTTGGTTTGTTTGTTTTTTTTTTTATAAACACCTCCAGGGAACCATGTTCCAGTGTTTGATAACTCTTCCAGGGAGGAAATGTTTTCTCATATCCAATCTAAACCTTCCTGCCACAACTTCAGGCCATTTCCTCTCATCTAGTCACTTGTTAATAGCTAGAAGAGACTAACTGTAGAGAGCAATAAGGGCTCCTCTCAGCCTGTTTTTCTCCATGATAAACAACCCCAGTTTTACAGCTACTCCTTGGAAAACGTTCTGCAGACTTTTTCTGGACACATTCCAGCACCACAGTGTCCTTCTTGGAGTGAGTGACCTAGAGCTGTACACAGTACTCAGTCACTACAGTCTATTCCCTACTTCCTCTGGCCATACTATTCCTGATACAGTCCAGGATGCTGTTGGTCTTCTTGGCCATCTGAGTACATTGCTGGCTCACATTCAGCTAGCTGTCAGTTGACAGCCCCAGCTGCCTTTTTGCTGGGAAGCTTTTCAACCACTCTTCTCCAAGCCTGTAGCATTGCAGGAGGTGTTTGTGACCCAATGCAGGGCTTGGCACTCAGCCTTGTTGAATTTCACACCATTTGGCCCAGCCTGTCCAGATCTCTCTGTACAGCCCTCCTACATTCAGGCAGGTCGACACTCCTGCCCAGCGTTGTGTCATCTGTAGACTTAAGGAGCGTGCACTCAATTCCCTTATCCACATCATAGAAAAATACTCTAAAGAGAACTGGCCCAAAACCAAGCCCTGAGATTCACCACTAGATACTGGCCAAAATAAGGATGTGATGGTTTGGGTGTTACCCACCCCCCCCACACTCTTATGAAATCACCCAGACTAGACTCAGCTGGCTGGAAATTAAGAAATGAAGCTTGGAGTTTGGAGGATTGGCCGGTGGGGGTGGGGGGGGTTAGAAAGCAGAAGGATTAGTTACACAGAAAGCAGGTTAGAGAGAAAAAGTGCAGGCATCAGCTGCAACAGAGAGCCACTGCGTTATCTGTGTTCTTGGTTTATACATCTCAGCAAGCCTATGAGTGAATTAGACATCACCACTGTTTCCTTTTCACAGCCTGTAATCTAATTCTTCTCACCAAAATATTCCAGCTAGTCTCAAACTAGCACAGTCACCACTCTTTGGGCTGAGCCATCCAGACACCTTAAAACCCAGTGAAGCTTCCACCCATCCAAGTCAGGATCAGCCGATTTCTTCAGGAGAATGCTGTGGGAGACAGTGTGAAAGGCTTTACTAAAGTGTAGATAAACATCCACAGCCTTTCCCTCATCCACTAAGAAGGTTGCCTTGTCACAGAAAGAGATCAGGTTTGTCAGACAGGACCTATCCCTTACAAACCCCTCTTGACTGGGCCTGGTCACTGATTGCCCTGCATATGCTGCATAATAACACTCAAAATGATCTGCTCCATCACCTTAGCTGGCATCAAGGTCAGACTGACAGGTCTGTGTTCCCCGGGTCCTTCTTCTGGTGCCTCCTGCAGATGCACATCATGTTGTCAATCTCCAGTCAGGCACCTGGGACCTCCTCAGCTAGCCAGGACTGCTGGGAAATGATGGAAAGTGGCTTGGTGAGCACTTTGGCCAACTCCCTCAGTGTGCTTCGATGTATGCCATCCTGCCCCAAAGACTCATCTCTGTCTAAATGGTGCAGCAGGTCACTAACCATCTTCCCTAGGATTATGGTGACTTCATTCTGCTCCCTGTTCCTGTGTTGCAGCTGAGAGTTCTGGTGGTCCATTGAACAAGTGGTCCTGTTATTGAAGACTGACGCAAGGAAGATAGTGTGTGTCTCAGCCTTTTACTTACCCTTGACCACTGTGTTCCCTCCTGCATCCTGTAAAAGACAGATTGCCCCTAGTCCTCCTTTTGTTCCTAATACATTTAGGGAAGCATTTTCTCTTTTCTTTAGCACATGAAGCTAGACTAGCTTCCAGCTGGGCTTTGGCCTTTCCAGTTTTCTCCCTGTGTAGCCTTATGACAACATCACAGTCCTCCCAAGTGGCCTGCCTCTTCTTTCAACAACCATAAACTCTGATTTTCTCCCTAAGCTTCAACCAAATCTCTCTGTGTAGACAGGCTAGCCTTCTTCCCCACCAGCTCTTCTTTCAGCTCATGGAGATGGCCTGTACCTGTGGCTGTTCTGCTTCTCTCACCCACAAGTCCTGTCCTTCTCTATTCACAAACAGCAGGTCCAGCAGACTACCTTCCTTAGTAGGCTCCATCGCTAGCTGCATCAGGAAGTTGTCCTTCATGCACTCTAGGAACCTCCAGTATTTGCTCGATCTCTGCTTTGTTATAGTTCCAGCAGACATCAGGGAAATTGATGTCTGCAAAAAGAACAAGGACGAACAATCAAGAAACTTCCCAGATCCCTACAAAGTATTTTATCTGTCTCTTCTTCCTGCTCAGTGGTCTGTGGCAGACTACCACCAGTGTGTCTGCCTAGTTGGCCTTCTTCCTGATTCTTATCCATAATCAATCCTATTGTCGTCGTCATTAAACTCAACACAATCAAAACACACTCTCATAGAGGACCACCACACCACCTCTCTACTTCCTTACCTATGCCCTCTGAAGAATTTGTAGCCACTGATTGCAGTGCTTTGGTCATGTGAAACATCCCACTGCATTACTTTGGTGGCCACTGTATCATATTTTTTTCTGCTGTGCTATGGCTTCCAGATCCTCCTCTTTGTTTCCCATGCTGCATAAACTTCACGTGGTCTAAAGGTCTTGCCACCATTTGCAAGGAGAAATCCTAATTCCTACCAGGCTGTTCTGAAGTGCTCCTGTGGTTGCTAATTCTGCGGTGATCAAAACACCTTTGTGGCCACAGGGGGCTCCATTCCATACCATACACCATACACTATCTTTCAAATGCTGGTGTGCTACTCTCGGGCTTACTTCTAGCAAGCCCAGTTTCATGCCCTTCTGCCTTAAAATGTGGTTTGAAGCTCCTTCAGTAAGCCCTGCCAGCTCCTCTGCCAGGATCCTTTTCCCTGTTTGCAACAGATGCATCCCATCTGCTGCCAGCAGGCCTGGTGTCCTGTAATCAACCCATGATTGAGGAACCCAAAGTCCTGCTGATGACACCAGGCTTAGAGCCAGTCATTGATCTGCCAACTTCTCCTGTTTATTTCCTCATCACTCCCCACAACTCGGGAGATAGAGAATACTACCTGTGCTCCTGATCCCTTAATCAGTCATCCCAAAGCTCTGAGTCTCTCTTCAATGGTCTGGGCCTTCTTGTTATTTCATCACTGCCTGCCTGAAAGATCAATAGCAGCTAGTAGTCTGAGGGCTGTACTAACTAAGGAAGCTTTCTGCTTTTCACCACTAACCTGAGCCCCACATCCAGTCTGCATATCAGTCCTTCCACTGTCTTCTGAAGTGAATTACCTATGACATTGATACACCTTTTATTTTTCGCTAAAGAGGTTTTGATGTGTCATGTAGATCAACTAAACCTCAGCAACACCTCAAGGCTGGCTGACCCTTCATCCTTGTAGTAATTCATTTACCCTTGCAGAGCAGTGTACCTGTTCTGCAAGGGCACCTGGTATGATGGGGTAGCTGCCAGGCGGACAAACCTGTGGTGCCTGTTGCTGTGGGCAGGGACTTGTTGTCATTGTCTGCTATCTTAAAAGTCACCACATTTAGTCAGAGAGACAACGAATTCTCTGTGTCACGGGCTCCGTCTGCCTGTTTAGTTTGTTTCAGGATGGGCAAGATGTGACTCCAAGAGTTTGTCTCTCATTCAACCTATTTACCTTCTCTTGGACCTTCATCGCTAAGCAGAAGACCTCCTCTACTTGAGCACACCTTTGACAGGAATGCTCACTGCCGCCATCTGATATTGGCAGTAAGAATAGGACGCATTCTGTGGCTGACACCTGGGTGCTTAAGGGAATGAGAGTCAAGATATTGCCAAAGTATCATTGGTAGTCAGAGGGAAAATACATGAAAACTGTATTGCATGGACTACTTCTTTTAATCAGAGAGGAATATCACAGAGAGGACTATTACACAGAGTAGCACAGTAAAAATCTCATGCTGTCTTGCTTTGTTGGGAATTGTAAAGCAGCCTTCTGCATCCTTGGTCAAACACTGCAGCAACTCAGAACTTGTCTATATGTCTATATGTCTATATTTTTTTAAAAAAGTAGTATTTCTTTACTATTCCTTCTGCCTTACCTACAGTCTGGTACCTCAAAGGGAGAGAAAGAAAAAGAGTACTTCACAGCAAAAACACTGAATGAATTTATGGTACTTTAAATCCTCTGTTGCTTTTGTGTATGGAACAGAACCTTTCTTCATATTGTCTGTGATCAGACCAGTCTGTGCTTTCTTTACAACCAGTATTGCTGTGTTCTTAAATGCAGTAACCTTTATCCTCTGTTTCTTTCTTTGAAGTATTGTTTGCTCATTTTACGTTGCCAGAAATGTTTGCTTGAGATACATATTCAGTACGTATTTAACTTTTTTCCTTCAAATACGTTTCGTTTCAGCAGCCAATCCATCCCAAGGACTAGAACAGTATTGCGTTAAATTTCAAGTAAGCAACCAGTGTTGAAGAGGATATTCAGAAACAAAGGGGATATGACTAGAGAGGACTTGATGCAATTCAAGGAAGATTACTCTGGTTCCATTTTTCATCAAAGGAGAAACAGAAGACTCTCCTCCCTACTCGTAGAATAAAATGAACTATCACCATGCTTGGTAGACACCTTTCTAATGTGCTAACACTTCCTCAGACAAAACCAACAAAGTCTGTGTACATTCAGACTCAGGTGTACATGCTTAAGCTCCCTATTATAAAGAGAGCTTGCTAGCATGTATGATGCATGTGTACGAATTGTGATGGCAATCACCGTAGCTGCTGACAACAATAACTGAAAAGACTGGGAGCTTTTAAATATGTAAATCTCTGTTGTCCATTCAGACTGGGCTTAAGTATGCACTTAAGACTGTAAATTAATCACTAAAGCTTTTTTCTTACAGTATTGGTACTCTCCTGTGTTAATGGGCTATTCTTTCTTATTTTGTATGAGGTTTTATATGAAGCTAAGTATTGAGTACACAGAGCATCTATTGTCCACTGAAGAGTGCTTTATTTTCAAAGGTTTTTGTGGTTTGTTTATTTTGAAAAAAAAAATAACTAGGCAATTAACTTCATAGACTAGAATCATAGCATGGTTTGGGCTGGGAAAAAACCTTAAAGGTCATCTAGTTCCAATCCCTCTGACATGGGTAGGGACACATTCTACTGGACCAGGTTGCTCAAAGCCTCAAAGTCTTGAACACTTTCAGGGATGGGGCAGCCACGACTTCTCTAAGCAACCTGTTTCAGTGTCTCAGCACTCTCACAGTCAATTTTTTTTTTCCTGGCATCTACCTTTTTTTTTTTTTCCAGTTTGACACCATAACTCCTTTTCCTATCACTACACTCCATGATAAAGAGCCACTCCTCATCTTTCTTCTAGGCCCCATTTTAAGTACTGAAAGCCTCTCCAGAGGCTATGCCTCTTGCTTTCCCTCTCCCTCTCTTCCAGGCAGAACCTCCCAAACTCTCTCAGCCTGTCCTCATAGAGGAGGTGCTCCAGCCCTTTGATCATCTTCATGGCCCTCCTCTTGACCTGTTGGAGCAGGTCCATGTCTTTCTTACACTGTGGACACCAGAGCTGAACACAGTACTCCAAGTGAGGTCTAGTGAGAGTGGAGCAGAGGGACAGAATCACAGGTATTACTTCTGAGTTGACACTGACAAATGTTTACTTGTTTTTAATAGTTACCGAGTTTTACTTGATCATAACCAGTGGCTCTTTTAATTAGTTGTAATTGCTTTAAATCTGGTATGATTTTAAGGGAGAGGTAAAAGAGCTTCCCATTTAAAACAGTGCAGTCATACTGAAATGTCAGTACTGTTTCTTCTGCTATCTTAAAGTCTTTTAGGTGAAATGGTAGATTACAGTATCCCAAATGTAAGCATTTTCCCTAAGTTTTAATGGTGTGCTTGATAACATGTGGATGTCACTGTTTTTTAGCTTTGAGACAATTAAGGGGTGTAGCATACAAAAAAAGGGAAAATAAGCTTGCCGTGCAACTGATACTGGTAATGGAACTCAGGGGCAGGTATGGATTTTAACATTCAGTTAACACTTCAAAAAAAGAGCTTACCTCTGCTAAAAAGCAATGTGATATTTAGAGGAATCTGACTGAAACCGAAATTTTCAACCACTACAATGATGTCTTCAGACACTGATGGCATTCTTTTCCCTACCAATTTTTGTATAACGAGATCTCAAAGCTGGCTTTGCAGCTCAGCTTGTCTGTCAGCTGAAGTTTATAGCTGCATATCCCTCAGATGAGGACTGTTACCACATAGCCTTAAATATGCTACAGCTGATTTAGTGACTCTCAAAACATAAAGAAACTGAGAGATCTGGAATGTTAGCAGTGGAATAACTGAAATTTTTAAAGGTAGAGATTACCTGTGCAAGACAGATAATTTTCTGAATGTAAATGAGCAGGTTCAGTGACTAGTGTTAAAATACACTCATTTAAGTTAAAATTAAGCTTTCTGTTAGGCTGGTGATTTTTGAATGCAAATATAAATAACCACATACTGACTTGAAAATATCCTGTAGCAGGAGCATTATGAGTTGGAAAAGAAGCAGGATGTGAAGGGTTAGTAACTTGACATCCCTGAATTTGGATAGCCTGAATTTGCAAATAGAAATACAGAGAAAACAGAAGAGGGTAGTATGGTGTAAAATAAAGGACCATTGAGCACCCTAAATGAGAGACAACTCGCCCTGCTACAGCAATTAAACTTTCTTGTAGTTGATTTGATTTGTTTGTTGGGGTTTTTTTTTGACATAGGCCACTTGCCCAAAAGCTGAAGTAGAGGTAACCACAATAGTAGGTACATTGTGCAAATATTAATCTCTATTTATTAACATTTTTTTTATCCTAGAGAGCACAAGAGATGAAAGTGGTCAGGTGAGAGGGTGTGAATCAAATCAGGAAAGATTTAGTAATACTTACTGTGTTTGGCTCTCGGCCAGTCTTCCTCTTTTAGCCTCTTTGTTTTTAACCTAAAAATAATCAAGCCTGTTTCACACCCCTTCTTTAGATTTCCAGATTGGAATTTGCCTTTTGAAATGCTAATTTTTAAAGTAGCCAGCGGAGCCATTCCAGGTTCATCAGAAGTAAATCTGCATAGAACAAGTGCTCACACACAAAACAGCTCTCGCTAAACCAAAACTGCACGTTTGGCATGAGTGTGTATTAGGATACCGTGGCCATCCCCCAGTATCTTAGTGACAAACACAGGCATGTGAAAGGGATTGTACATCTGAACGCTGCAAGCAGCCTTTTACGGAAAAAAGAACTCATTACCTCACTGTGTCCCATTTGACTGTATTGTTTAGTTTATTCTTCTAAAGTTTTAGTTCTCTGTGTAGCATTTTTACTATATCATACCAAAGCTGTCTTAAGGATGAGAATGAAAAGTGGGCATGGGTGAGGGAGTCCGTGGTTTCTAATCTTCCTCAAATTGTGAAGTATTATGTGCCAAAAGGGGAACATTTGGTGGCAGCTGCCACAATCTTGTACTGCAGAGCAGCCAAAGGAAGTTACCTCTGCTGTTACCAATTACGATTTTTTCCTTGGAAATTATTTTGTCTGTGTCAAGTATACGACAGATGGATTCTCCCCTGATCTCTATTAAATAAAGTATGCAACATAACTCAAAAGCTGTAATATCTTAGGTCAGATTGTTAGCTTCCATTACAGCATCGATAACTTCTCAGATGTTAACCCTCTCCTTGTCTTTGCGCCTGTATGACCCCAGAAAATGCTGGTGATTAAAACGAACAAACAAACAACCCACCAAGATTTGAGGAGACTCCTGCATGAAAATGTGGGCCGAGGAGGGAGGAAAAAGGCAAGAAAACAAGACAAACAAACAAAACAAACCCAGAAAAACGTGATGCTGACCAGTTTGTTGCACTGCGGTTTTTATATATTAATGGTTTGCAGACTGTCTTGCATAAACTCATGTACAGACTGTCAAGGTCTAAGAATTTCTTGACTAATCAGTACTGTTCATCCTGGTTATTTTTAAACTGTATATTTCTATTCATATTTTTTTAACTTGGATTGACAGAGTGGGAGTTTATTTTGTTGGAGGTATTTTTAAGATAAAGCTTCATATTATAATACTGAGTAGTTCAATATGCATTTGTGTCTCATTTGAAAATACTGCATATTGTATTTAATTTTATACAAAAAAAATTGACAAGTGACAATTGTAAACATGAATCGTGTACAATTAAAAATAATAATCAGAAATCTGTTTCCTCACTTTTATTTCCAGCATTCTAAAAAAAAAAAAAAAGTATTCAGTACAAACCCATCATACATGTTCCACACTGACTCATATTCGCCGAAAAACAGTACAAGATTCTCAGCTGCCTGAAAAGTACAATCCTTAAAACAGACATATTTATTTCAAACATAGAGAACTTGTGGCTCTGCATCCCAGGGGACCTACTTTGGAAAATGATAGTAATTGCACATTAATCGTTGGGATACTGATCACAGTATCACACAGTATCACCAAGG
>WAAF01016999.1:0-12988 GCA_013400475.1 Tricholaema leucomelas | reverse complement strand
CTCCAAAACCACCTCACCCTCAACTTCTAGTACCCTACATCTGTTGTGTAAGGGCATCTGAGGATGTGAGGATGGCTGGAAGGGTTTTCCCTTGCCCCTTCTGGAAGGCACCTGCGTCCATTCTCCCTTATTGCTTGATTCATCTCCCTCTGGTAAGGGGGACTGTAGAGCATGGTGCTGTAGGTCCAGCTCTTTTTTATATTCCCTTTGGACTCGATCTCCAAAGCTCCCTTCCAACCCCTAACATCCTGTCATCCTGTGTTGATGTAAGTGAAATTTGTGAAGATTGCGTGATGAAGGGTGTTATGGAGGCAGGAATTAATTTGGCCGAGTCAGGAATTTATAAAAATAGAGTTATTTNGTGTAGAAGTTATCCAGGTGGGGGGAGAAGAACTCCAAGCAGGCACACCAAGGGGGGAACGCGATCCAAAGCGGGGACGAACTCCACGGCAGGAGCACCCCAAGGCGGGAACCCCTCGATATTTATACCCTTTCCTAGACAAAGAGCAGAGTTACCACTTCCTAGGCGCGAAAAGCACACAGCCAATCCTCAGCCGAGTCCAGCGTGGGCCCGGCACGGGGCACCCCTCGTGCCGGAAAGGTCCCCCCTACTCCCCCCCACTCCACGCCTGCAGGGCACTGGGGGAGAAACAGGTCTTTTCGCACCTTTTCCTCTCCCATTCAAACCACAGAGGGAGAGGAAATTTCTTGGGTACACGGGACCTCCAGGACAAAGGAATGCTTTAATGATAATGATTACATGTGTTTCACTGAGGTTACAGGTAGAATGCATTGGGTTTATATAAATGGAGCAGTAGGGCCTGTGAGATTAAAACCCTATCAGGGTGAAGCGTGAAACATGACAAGCCAATGTTGTGACAACTATTGTTGGTCTGGTGACCAAAGCAGAGGTCATTACTGCTACAGCTCTGTGTGTCTCAGGCAGACAGGTCTTTGGTGGTGTTTGAAAAACAGCTGGAGAGCCTACAGTTGCCACTGACTTTACTGCTTTACAAGTGCACCTTCTTTGCACAAGTTGTCCTAATCAGAATGGTGGCAACAGAGGTCCATGTGTCTCAAAGGATTTTGCAAGTGGATTATTTTTACTGGAGAATTTCTTATTGTGATCAAACCCACTTCAAGAAAAGAAACTGTCTTTGTCACAACTAATACAGGACTTCTGTGATTTCAGGGGAGTCTTGAGACAGAAATTTTCCCTTTGTGATTTTTTCAGCCTACAAATGTGGAGAAGGAATTTTGTTGGTAAGTAAAGGACTTGGATCAGGGACACTATGCCTTAGCTGTGCCTTCTATGAAAAAGCAGCTTGCTTCATTGACGCAGAATGAGCCACTGCCATTGTCTACATGGACTTCTCCAAGGCTTTTGACGTGGTCCCCCACATCCTCCTCTTAGGGAAACTGGCATGTTACAACCTAGGTAGGTGATCTGTGCAGTGGGTGGTGAACTGGCTGTCATACATATTTAACAATCTTATGTGGATGTCATGCTCTTCTAAAGTTATTGCTGCATCTTTGTCTTCAAATCACTGAGATGAATTTGTGGTAGGCTTATGTGGCCATTTGAGCTAGATTTCTATCTTGGACATAAAAATTAGGAACTGAGAAACTTAGGTAAAATGGAAAAGTATTGGAGTCACTGAATGAAGAGGTGAACATGGCAGAGATAGGCCATAAAATGGTAACAGTGAATAACTCTGCTGGTCCAACACTGGCAGAGTAATAAGCTTCTGGGCACATGACATGGCTCATGTTCTCCCCATCCTGTCCAAACAGTCGGCAGCATACGCAGCATCACTTACCTCCCAGCAGACAGCTGCTGTCTCTCCTTCATCTGCCAGTGACTCTTGAAACACATCACCTAATAAGCCTCCACCCAGGTAGTCCATAACAAGCCAGAGCTCATGAGCGACCATGTAGCTGAGAAAATGCAATGTGCCAGTGAGTCCTTGGCTTGCAGTATACAGATGAACACAACATGAGAATAACAGAACTACTTACCTGTCTAAATAGTTTACGATATTGTGGTTCCTATTTCTCCTCATGATGAAGACTTCATTTAGCAGCAGGTCTTTAGGCTGGTTTTTGATCTTGATGTGCTTTATGGCCACCTGAAATTACACTGAAAACCTTGAACTGGAGTAGTCAGTTGCACAGGATCAGGATGAACATGCAATGAGTGCTTGTGGAGCACACTAGCCGAGGTGTGCCAAACTGTCTTGTTCTACACAGGAGCTCAGTACCTTACATGACAAACCCCCAGTTCTCTGCTGCCTTGGCAGCTAGGTACAGGACACAAGGCCCTGTCAAATATACAAGAATGCTCCTCAGATGTAAGTAAGTCACAGAGCTGTGTGTGAAGAAGCTCAAAGGAATGTGGCCTTGAGCTTTCTGATAAGCAGCTCCCTGAGACTGTGTCCAGGATAGGAGGGAATCTCAGCTACAGCAGTTAACTGCAAGTAAGGGGGAATATGCAGATTAACAGCACTGCATTGCATACTGGACGTGTCACCTTTTACTCACCTTAACCAGAAGTTATGAAAGACACCACAGGTGGGGGGAATGTGCAAATACCAATCCTTGAGTATGCCACACTACATGTTGGATGTGTCACCTTTTCTGTCACTCTGACCAGAAAATTAGTCCTCTGTAACTTGAACCCTGATGCTCTCTCAATAAAGTTGAATCGCCATAATGCTAGCTCATATTGAGTCGTCGCGTGGCTTTTCCCACCCCACAGTTTACTCTCTTTTCTTTAGCATAGCCATATTATTTTGAGACATTCATAAAGGTTCTCTTCAAAGGAGATTAAGCAAACAGGTGCCACACACCTGAGGGACATTACAACTTCCAGGTTCTGTGCGTTGCTGCAGACAAGACATTGCCTGCGCCAAGCTGTCTTTGATGGCGCTTCTGACCATGGTTCTAAATTCTGACCAGCACTGAGACAGCAGAGCCTAAAGCCAGTCTCTGAAGATGACTGCAGTTTGCCGAACTTCGTGCTACATATTGCATCAGCAAAAGGCCTAGCCCTTGTTTTTTGTACAAGTGACTGTGCTTGGACTTACCCTTGGTCAAGCTCTTCCACTTTTAAGTATTTCTTGTCAGGGAATCCCACACTTAAAATGCTCCCTGAGAGAAACAAAATGAAAGATGCTCACTTGAGAATGCAGCAGATCAGGTCACAGCCTCCTGTTCAAGCAGAAACAATCTCTGCTTTGGCCTCTGGCCTAGAAGGAAGCCCAGACAAAGCCAACCCAGTCACAGCTGCCCTCAGAGGCTCTCCTGCCTCCTCCAACACGGTTACGTCTTGTGCAGGAACTTGTGGCTCTTGACACTCAGCTGAGGAAGTACATTTGGTACTTATAATCCTGAAACATGCACACAGTGCACTGCTTTCTCAGACAAGAAATACATACTGAGTATCTCTAGGATGCCTTTATCATCCTCTTCCTCCTCATCATTAACCTTCCCATCTTCTTCTTCATCTTCGTCCTCCTCCACCTCCTTCTCCTCCTCCTCTTCCTTCTCCACCACCTTCTTCTCCTCCATCTCTTTCTTCTCCTCCATCTCTTTATTCTCCTCCTCCTCCTCTTCCTCCACCTTCTTTTCCACTTCTTCTACTTTCTCCACCTCCTTCTCTCCTTCCTCCTCCTCTCCTTCCTTCACCTTCTTTTTGTCATCCTCTTCATCAGACACTGAGGAAGCTAGCAGGGGTTCCGATCCTGCTGCCATGTTCTGTGGGAAGACAGAAGCAGCATGACTGACAGTGACCACTATAGCACTTGGGAGGTCTGTGCATGACACACAGCTTCACTCTGCTTAGACATCACAAAGCAGTCTGCACATGATCATAGTCCCACAGGCCTCAAGTTCTAAGTCACACTCAGCACACATGGCATGGTAAGACTCTGGCCCTCAGAGTCTTCCTCCACGTGCTGCCTGATCAGGAACTGGCTGCTCTGAATTGCACCAAATACAGTGCTGGGACTTACACAGTCTGTTGTGTGGTGGTACTTGGAGAGGTGCCAAGTCATTCTCAACTCCCTGGTAGCTCCTTGAGCTAATGGTGCCTTCTTTGGCATCTCCAAGTGCAAAGCCTCCTTGTTTCTCTGGCTGGCAATTTGGTTGTGGAAACAAAGGTTGTTTGTTTCTTTACTCTTTTACCCATGGGGTGATCATATGGCCTGTTTCCACAGTGCTGATTTTCCCTGTCTAGTAGCTCCTTTTTCATCACCATCCTCCTCTTTACCAGACCAGAACTTAGCACGTGGATGGTACTAGTGTTTGCCTGTTTCTCACTGCAGCAGTGATCCAGGGGGACTGCAGCCCCCTCAGCAGCAAGATGAAAGGCAATGACACATCAGACATTCTCAACACAAGCTCACAGTGTGCTCCACTCTGGCAGTAAAAAGGGCCTTTCACACTCACCGAAGGATGAGCTTCTCTTGAATCCACAGCTGATGTCACCTGTAATGTGCAAGGGAAAATTAATCAGATGCCTGGTGTCAGGAATCCCACAGAACAAGCACAGCCAAAGAGATGGCATCTTTCTTTCACAACATCCCTCCAGAAGCAACAGTGATTGTACACAGCAAACAAGAGAACAGAGCAATGTTAGACTAGCTTTTCTACAGTTTCTTGTGTCCATATTTTGCCCTCTTTTGCCAGGAAATGAAGTAAACAGAAACTTGGGCAAACAAGCACTAATTTTTCTTTAACAGTCAGTGCTCCTGTTCTACATTAGAGCTAATAAAGCAGCTTTTTTGCATGTTCGGTTAGTTTGTTTTTTCCTTTAAGTAACTTACATTATGGTCTTTAGCTGGTGGAAATGTTTCCCTACCAAAGCTGCCTCAAAATCTCCCCTTTAGCCATGGCAGTTCTGCTTCCATACAGCAAAGCAACTGCTCCTGAGCTCAGGAGCATACTCCAACTGTTTAAAATCTGGCATTCCCTCACAAAAGATTCCTTTTGGCATGTTGGTGTTTTACCAAACATTAAGTATCCCATGAGACAGTCAAATCGTCTCACTATGTAATTTAGAGAAAAGAAGCTTGTCCTCAATAGAGGAAAAATTATAGGAAACTCTGGAGAGAGCGGCACAATTTCCAAAAGGACCTTGGAGAAGCTCTCCCCTTGTGCACTTTGGAAGCTGTACTGCCTGAACCAGCAAAATGAGCAAATGACAGACTCCACCAGCACAGACTCTCACATGTAGAGAGCTGAAACCCTGTAGGTTAAATTACAAATGCTGTCCACAGCCTATTGGGCAGAGACAAGCCCTTAGAAGCTGAAGCTGTTGACAGGAGCTTTAGCAAACCAGTCATACCTTTGTGGCACTCTTGTTAACAACCAACTCGCTTATTAAGGAATACCAAAAGAACACAGCAATACACAGACCAGGTTTGCTGCTCTGTCTAGTAAGAACTTCTACTTTACTTGCTAACAACTCTGTCACTAGCCAGGGTTTGTCCAGCAAGTAGCTGAAAGAATTGGCCAACTTAAAAAGAAAACTATCTGCAGCACTGACTCATTTTGCCATGCTTGCAGCAGCACATGGCAGTTTCCCAGACTTTCCACGTTCAAGGGAAAATGCTTAAATCAAAGGAACTTTCCTGGAAAGAGCAGGTGTTGCAGACAGACTGCTCTGTACATCGAGGCCCGACACTTGCTGTTGTGTGCTAACAGCCTGCTGCATTACAAGAGCAGCCGTTGTAGGTTGCTAGGCTCTAGTAGGAGAGAGGCTACAGGTGTTGACTGTCTCAACAGCTTCCTGAAGTGCCCCTGCATGCAAGTGGAATCCAGACCTGGGCAAGGCTGAGCATATCAGCCATGGTGGAAGTGCCTCTGGGATATCTAAGGGAGAAAAATCCCTGCTGGGCAAGTTCTTGGAGACCAGGGGCATTTGGGAGGAATAACTGTGTGGACAGCAAGGCCAGTGTGGAAGGAGATGGGGAGGTGCACTGGAGCACAGATCTGATGAAACAGCAGACTGACCCCTGCAGCCAATGCAGATTAACAGTGGAGCAGAAGCTCCCCTGCAGCCTCTGCTGAAGACCGTTCTGAGGGAGGCTGTCCACTTACAACCCATGAAGGTCCACGGTGGAGCAGATATCCACCTGTGACCCATGCAGTATCCCATGCTGGAACAGGTGACTGCAATTGAGGAAGGCTATAATGTCAAAAGATGCCCACACTGGAGCAGCCTGTTGCTGGGAGGACTACACCTCACAGATGAGACACACATGAGAGAAGGTTGTTCCTGAGCATCTCTACTCCATGGAAGGGACACACACTGGAGCATTAGCAAAACACTCCCCAGACAGTATACTTTCATCTCAGCTAAGCAGGCTCAGCCAGTTCTGAGTGGGAAGGATGAAACTGAATAAAGGACTGCAAATGTAGAGTCTAGCACAATCTCCACTCCAAATCTGAATAACACAAGTATTAACAAAGGAAAATTATGCCAAAATTGTCCTAGCACATCAAAGGAAAAAAATCACAAAACCCAATTGTATAGGGTTAACACTCCAGGGGGAGTAAACCCTGAACCTGACTCCAGGTGATGGTTAGCCCAGTCCCCCTTCCTGTCCCATAAAAGCAGGGGGACTTCCTGTGCACTCTGTCTCTGGACCACTCTGCAGCACTCTGCTCCCACTCTGCACATCTCTCTGCTCCGTGATTACCACCATTTACCATCTGTTCCTTGTTTCGGTTTTACCATGTGGCCATCACCCATGAGGCAGACAAAGCCACCACCATCACAAACTCGGGTTGTATTTATACCTTTTGTATTTGTTATTTCCCCTTCCCTACACCTTTGTAACCTCCCTACCTCTGATACCCTTTTAAGCTATGGTTAAACTTTTCTTTTTTTAACTTCCAAATCGAGTGAGATTTGATTTATTTGGGTGTGCTTACTTCTATCTATCTAATCCCTCTCTTTTGGGAAGGAAGGGGAAGAGGGAGGGGCACTTTATAAAATTGTTATTGGTTCTATCAAATTTATTAGAGTCTCTGGAAATTTAAATTAGAACTGAGACACCACTTCAATTTGAGCATTTCTCATTCTTCAAAAGTTGAACTTGTACAATAAATAACCACCTTCTTTTAGTAGAAAAGCCAGATGCACTGTCATAAAGATAAACAACTTTCTAGAGAAGTTTATTTATGTAGAATTCCAATTTCAGAGTCCACACAGTTTCTCTTAGTGCAACTGATTTCACGTTGAAGGCACTCTCTAGTGTCACAGAGGCAGACACAAAGTCATCAGCTCAAAGCCTTAGACAAACGGAGAAAAAAGGGAAGGAGAGAAGGAGACTGAGGAACAAGTACGTCCACCCCTGAGACAAATGAATCTGAAGACTGCACAGTGAAAACCTGTACAAGTGCCCGGGGAAAGCATTAAAGAACTAAAGAAAAGGAAGGGCAGGAAAAAAAACAACAAACAAGGGATAACAAGAGACTGAGTAGATGGGTTGGGAAAGTAGCATTTGTTTTCAATAACCTATAATGGCCTACCACAGTAAAATAGTATGTAAGATAGGAGCCCACCAAACACAGTCTCTTACAGGACATGATCTGACCCTAACTGAAACTTGAAACATCATCAAAGCAAGATTGTTAACCCTAACTCTTGTTCAGGTTTATCTTCAGACAACTCTTTGTGGCAGAAGTGCCAATACAGTTCCATTATGGGGACAAACAAAATTAAACACTCGGGTGTTCAGAATTACCTACCTCTTGTGCACTCTTATTTTTCTCTATGACAGAGAGAACAGCAGTTGCACATTCTAGTGTAGACAGACAGCTGTTTCCTGGCTGCGTATGAATTACAGAGCAACTTGAAATGTTGGGGTTTAACTGCACCTGAAAAATAGGACACTCCACTAAAAGAAAGAGGTCAGTACGGCAAAAATGTTTTCCTCCCTGTCCCATGTTGGGGACTATAGGGTTAAAAATCCTCTAGGGACTAGAAAATTGTTATTCAATCCCATAGTTCTGCTATCTCTTTATAAACCCGTGGTGAGGCCAGCTTGCTCTCCTTTCCTCCCCCTCCAGCCCTGTGTTGAGCAGGAGCTGCTTTTATTGGGACAAACATGTATGGAACAAACATGTATGGAGTACGCCTGTCACAGTTCAACATCTCAATTATAAACAGGGAAACTACAAGCTGATGAAGAAACACAAACAAGGTCCCAGCTTCAGTTTGCAGAGATCCCTTTCAACAGCTGAAGACACACACTTGAGTTGAGAAAAGGAGACTATGAATTCATGTTTGTCATGGGATGACTATTCTAAAAACCACTTTTGTAAGGGACCCCATCTTCAGGCAGTTCTGCAAATGTTTCAGTTCAGGAACAACTGACTTACTGTCAACTCACTCCACTGACAAGAGAGACAGCTATAGAAAACAGGTTACAAGACAAGTTTTCACACAGCTTGCTGTCCTTGCAGGAACAATGTCCAGGAGAAACAGTCCCACTGTTTTTCATGGAAGTCCCTGTTGTGACTTGTTGCAGAGCCAGAGGGGTTTTCTCTACGGCCTAGAAGTCAGGCTGAGGTTTCAGATGAGAGAAGATACAGGCACCATGTCCTTATATGGGGACTGCTCTAGAAATACATTGCAGGGCCAATATGTGTACACTGCATCAAGGGTTCTATTGACAAGATTATATTAGAATCACAGAACTGACCAGGTTGGAAGAGACCCCCAAGATCTCATCCAGTCCAACCTATCACCCAGCCCTATCCAGTCAACTAGACCATGGCACTAAGTGCCTCATCCAGTCTTTTCTTGAGCACCTCCAGGGATGGTGACTCCACCACCTCCCAGGGCAGCCCATTCCAATGGCAAATCACTCTCTCTGTGAAGAACTTCCTCCTAACATCCAGCCTATACCTCCCCCCCACACTGGTCTTGCCTACTACATCATCTCTGAAGCACATGGTAAAGCTGCAGGCACACAGAACTCTCGAGTCTACCACAACTATTTACCTGGCAAGGCCACTCCATGGAACTATGTTCTTTGGTTATTTCTTGTTGTTCAGAGGCTTCCCTAGAAGTTAAAACTTCTTGGAAAATGCATTTAGTCCAGTTTCTAAGGAAAACAATTTGGTTTGGGTGAAGTTTTTTTGTTGGTTTCTTTTTTAAATAAATACATTAATGGCAAAAAGAGGGGCAAGGATAACCTTCACACTTTATTGGGTGCGGAGGAGAATGCAGTAGCTAAAGATGAGGAAAAGGCATAGGTACTAAACACCTTTTTTGCCTCTATTTTCAATTTTCAATTTTGCCTCTATTTTCAATTTTCAGTTTTGCCTCCTGAGATATTAGATGGGGTCAAAGAGCAGAATAGCCACCCCGTAATCCAGGAGGAAGCAGTTAGAGATGTGCTGATCCACTTGGATCATTACAGGTCTGAACCAGATGGGATCCATCCAAGGGTGAAGAGAGAGCTGGCAAATGAGCTTGCCAAGCCACTGTCTATCATTTATCAACACTCCTGGCTCACTGCAGAGGTCCCTGAAGACTGGAAGCTGGCCAGTGCAGTGCCCATCCACAGGAAGGTCCAGGAGGACCCAAGAAATTACAGTCTGTCAGCCTGACCTCAGTACCATCCAAGATTATGGAACATATTGTCTTGAGTGCAATCACACAACACCTACAGAATGACCCAGCCTGTTGGGGCTTGGGCAGGGCTGAGTGATCTGAAATAGGGTAACATAAGGACACAGAGAAAAGGAGCACAACTGCAGGGAAAATAGCCTTGAGAAAGCTAGGAGTGAAGCTGCGAAGTTAGCTGTGCAAGGAGGACTAAAGGGGGCTGGTCAGTCAGATTTGCTTCTGGGCATGTGGACAGCCCATATTCTGCTATGTAAATCAGAATTACACACGTTATACTGACTCTCTATATAAGCATTGCCTTTAAGTGCAATAAAGGTTTGACTTATGCATCACATTGGTGTCAAACTCATTGTACCTGTCTCCATACAAACTGGGTGACCCCAGCATCTGGTGACTCCCCAACGTGATCTTGGTGTGGGAGAGCAGGACACAGATGCCTGGAGAAGGCAGGTCATCTCGACAGCCGGTGAAGAGGTAAACCAGAGTGTCCGAGAGAGGCAGGAGTGGATCCACGAAGAGGAGTGGGATGGCATCAGCAAAAAGAAAGAGCTACAGCAAAAGCTTTGTTGCAGCTTGCTCCAAAGAGGGAAGTGTCTCTACAGGAAGGGACTTGGCAAAAACTCTAGTTGTGGAGTTAAAGGAGGGAATATTTAAGAGACTTAAGCCAGCAGTTCAGCATCAAGTTCTGGGGAAAAGATAGGAAAAGATTTATGAGAGGCTGTAACCATTGGGGAGGCAAAGGGAACTTGCTTCGACCTGCTAGAGGACAAGAAAGGGGAGGTCCATGCTTGGTGAGGAAGAAACAGTGGCAAAAACATCTCCAAAACTTTTCTCTCTATGAGAGATGTATACTACGATAGTTAAACTTTTAAAAGGCTCTACTTTTGCTAGGCAAAAGAGCAGTCTTTAATGACCTGGGATGTGATGGGAAAAGCCCTGAGTGATGAAATACGCCAGGGCTCCAAAGAGACAAATGCCTTTAAGGAAAGGATGGGACCTTCCTCTAAAGGCTATCATTGTCTAGGACAGATTGTGCAGACAGCAGAAGAGAGAGAAGGGGAAGGGGGAAAGCCGATGGAATTCAGTCTGCTGCCCCATCGGCAGGCTATGCAAAGAATTTGAGGAATCTCACCCCCTGAGCAGAGGCTCGTGTTAACAGCCACTGATGAGCCAAAAGCTGTAGAAGTGCTACGTACTTAATTGCCGTCCCCTGAGGCATCTGCGACTCAAATTCATCTGCCTAGAGAGTTAAAATGGAGGATTCGGAGGACAAAGAAGTGAATGTGCTGGGTCTGACTGGGAAAGTCACAAGCCAGGGGAGAAGCTGATTCGGGAGTGGGAGCCATGGAAGGGGCATCCTCCACAAGATTTGCCCGCAGCACCCCCCTGCCTGCCAGTGTGGCAGGGCTCACTCTCCCTCCCTCTTTTTTCCTTCCTTCCAATTTTTTTTTTCCTTGCAGCGTCTGTGGAGAAGTGTTTCCACGCTTAAAGTGGCAGTATGCATTTGTGGTAGCTTTTTGCAAACTAAAATCCTGATGTTTTTATCTTTTGATTGTAATAGATCTTAGAGTTTGAAACTTACTAAATAAGGTGTTAAGTAGTTGTTAATTGTAAAAGAATATTATAATTGAAATAAGTTTGAGTCATTTTAGCAGGGTAATCATGATAAGGCTTAAGTAATTAAAATAGAATATGTTAAGTAATTAGTAACTGAACATGATCAATGCTTAATATAATGGAATATTATGGTAAGAAGTTGTTTTGTGAGTGTATAAGTTAATAATTCTCTTTTTGTGATGATTGATTCAAGGTCTTTTTCTGGATGCCATGGTATTTTCAAGGAGCTCCATGAATGTAACACCTTCTTGGATTTCTCAGTAATGATTCAATGGTTTAACTTTTCTTTTAGTTGATAGATAATATAGTTAAGGCTAAGAGTTTATAATAGGGATATTATAGCATAAGGATCATGTCAAAAAAGGAGAGGTAACAGTTCTTGTTATGCCACTGGCAAAGTCAATATGGCAGAGATTATCAAATTCAGTTTTCACATAAACATTGAGATTTCACTTGTAGCATGCAGATACTGTGGCAAGAAATTGAAATGTATACTGAGATATGGTTGTGTGCATAGGCTTTGATCATGCTTTGATTTAGGTATTTCACAAGCTCTCATCAATTCTGTTTAATGAATGGGCAACTGCAAAATAGAGCTGCCAGTCACCTTTTGCTATTAGGGCTAGACCCACTCATTGGCAAAATGGGGAACAGCTGGTTTTGTTAGCAATGTTGAAGGTGTTGTGTTGTTATCTTTTGTGAGGGCCCTGCAATGGATAAGAAAGGCTGCCTTCATCTTTAAACAAAATGAGGAATTGTGGGAATGCAATGTGAGAAGAAATATTAACAAGCAAAACTCAGTCTTGTTTCCCATACCTGCAAATATCTTATCTAGGGAGGATAGATAAGTAGACATCTAGTTAATGAGGAAGACAAGGCATGGTGTATGTAAAAGACTGAGTTGTTCTTGCCTAGATTATGCTAATGTGTATGTGTGTGCTCTATGCTTAGGTCTATATGGATGGAGTCTGAACAAACAATGCTGTGACACCCACAGGTCCACTTGTGAGCCATGAATACTATTACACTATAGGCACTGTAATTACAAGGGGTGGAAAAGGGTAAATAAATTTGAGCAGGATCTGTACTGGCAGTGCCAAATATGTCAAGACTGTATAGAAAATTTGGGATTAGAACAGCATTTTGACGTGTTTCTGGGAAAACCTTTATCAGAATTTCCAGGAGCAGAAAATAATCCTAATGCTTTAAGGCTATTTGTAGCGCACCAGCACTGGATGAATGCACTAGGCTTAATAGAAAGTCTAAAAGATATAGGGCATTTCTTCTGTATCATATTCAGAAATTAGCAGCTCTTAAGCACAATAGAGAACAGACGCAGATCATGGCAAGAGAGTGCATTGAAAACATCAAGATTCCCAGAAATTAGAGGGTGAATCCAAAATGGTGAGAGTCTGAGAAAAAACACTGGGCAACTAGGCAAGCATGATGGATAGCAGGGGCATATCAGGGCTCTTAAAATTTGTTTCCATCCTAACAGTGTTGACTATCCATGGTTATGGGAAGGTGTGCTAGTTTGAGCCTAGCTAGCATGTTTTGGTGAGAAGAACTAGAGGATAG
This sequence comes from Tricholaema leucomelas, assembly GCA_013400475.1. Taxonomy (NCBI): domain Eukaryota; kingdom Metazoa; phylum Chordata; class Aves; order Piciformes; family Lybiidae; genus Tricholaema lacrymosa; species Tricholaema leucomelas. The sequence continues at coordinate 147 of WAAF01016999.1, read as the reverse complement.
GCTGTAAAATGAAAACAATGGTGAGGTCTACTTCCCTCACAGTCTTGCTGAGATGTATACAAAAGAAGAAAGGCAAAACAAAGATTAGGGCACTTGCTTCCGCTCTTCGCTGGGGAGCTTTTTCCTGCTGGGGAGCTCGTGGCTGCT
>WAAF01016997.1:6969-19059 GCA_013400475.1 Tricholaema leucomelas | reverse complement strand
GAAGAGACCAATCCCACCTGGCTACAGCTTCAGGTAGTTTNACCAGTACCCCCAAATCCTTTTCTTCCTGGCTGCTCTCCAGCCACTCTGTCCCCAGCCTGTAGTGCTGCTTGGGGTTGTTTTGGCCAAAGTGCAGAACCCTGCCATTGGCCTTGTAAATCTCATCCCATTGGGCTCTGCCCACTCATCCAGCCTGTCCAGGTCCCTCTGCAGGGCTCTCCTACCCTCCAAGTTAGTCTAAGACTAAGCTCTACCTTGTACTGTTAGCAGCCACATATGATTCCAGTAAAAGTAAATAGATCTCTGTATTAAGGACTTGTACCTGTCTTTGTTGATAGCTTCAGTGCTATGCCAGGAGAGCTCTGTCTTGGTAGCATTCCTATGGCATGAAGTGTCCATGTAGGTGTGTGGCAGCCATGCAGAAAATTGATATCAGATGATCCCATACAATTTCCACAATACATACTGTGGGAGTTAAGATGTTTGTTTTAGCTGACAGCCTCTTTTGCTCAAACACTGCATAGCTTGGACTTGGATTTAGCTTAAACAAATTGCAAGGAGCTGTTGCCTCATGTTATGTAAAGTCTGTGTTTGTGACAATAAAAGGATCACTTGTGGATTACTGCAAATGTTGCAGCTTGAAGAGAGCTGTGCTGAGTAGGGTACAACATTCTTCCTGAAGTGGGGAGGGTTTTCAGATCTCATTCAGATCTTTTCCTACCTAGTCCTGTCAAACCTTGGGCAGGGGGATTTGGTTTGCAGTGGCCTTCTAACATTGTCACCAGTGTGAATGAAAAGTAGATAGGAGATACTACTCAAGATGATTACTGCACAATATGATATTTGGTAAGAGTGGTTTTCATTTTGCTTATTTTTCTCTTCTGCATAAATGGAAGTGAAGATAATACAAAGCTGAATTCGTTTGGGTGGTAGAGGTAATGACAGCGAAGCAAGTTCGATATTTCATGCAGCACAGAGTCATCACCAAGGTACAAAAGGTAAAATCCTTCAATTAGCTGTAGTCTAAACAGGCAAATTTGAGCAGGAACAAGAAGAGTGTACTTTCCTCCTGACTTAATTGATACAGGGTGTCCCCTCCTAATGTCCTTGCTCAGTTTTATGCCTTGTATTTCAGCAAAGCTGCAAGATGGGATAGGGAGGGAGTACCACTGATGTTAGAGCTGCATGGAGAGTAGGTTTAAGCAATCAGTTGTTGTGGTTTGCCTCTTAATCTCTGTGTTGCTTTTTTTTTAACTTCCCTTGGACCAGAGTAGGTGAGCTGGTGTCAAGAGGTGTTTGTGCAGTATTGGGGAGTGACTCTATGTCATTGTTGTCCCCACAACTTTGATCAGCAGTGTGTGCAGGTGGGGAGAAGAAGGAGGAAAAGTCATGCTCCTGTTCAGCCTCTTTAAAGTACTTTGTGTCCCCATGGTGCTAAAGCTTGGGTCTTTTCAAAAGATAATGCCATACAGGTGAGTCAGCCTTTTGTGCTGAGGACCAGGTGCTTGACTTATTTTCAGGCTGGCATGCTAGGACACACTGGCATTCATCACGTTTGTAAACACTCCACAAAGTTGAGGAAGGCTTTTGTCTTGTAACCGGTTTTCCTTAATGCTCAGAGAGTGACTGGCTTGATGCATTTTTGGCAAGGTAGCATCAGCAGGCTGTGAAATACGGAGGAAGCATTTCTGCTGTGTGACCTTTACAGCAGGGTGATCTTCAGGAAGGACAACGGTGAGGGAGTGCCTTTTTATTTTTGGTCCTTTGGCCAAATACTTACACTTTTGAGTCCAGAAGAGGGAAAGAATGGCTTCATTTTTTGGACAGGTGATATGGGCAATGCAATTCTTGTCCTTGTTTTTGTCATCTCTAAGTTTGATGGTTGAAAAGCAGGAAAAAAACCCCTTTTTTCTAGTGGTGAGAAGATTGTTGCTGGAATTGCTAAGTGGAACAGGGGAGGGATGTAGTCTGTTGTAGAATCATAGAATCAGGCAGGGTTGGAAGGGACCACAAGGATCATCTAGTTCCACCCCCCCTGCCATGGCCAGGGACACCCTACCCTAGATCAGGCTGCCCACAGCCTCATCCAGCCTGGCCTTAAAGACCTCCAGCCATGGGGCCTCAACCACCTCCCTGGGCAACCCATTCCAGGCTCTCTCCGCTCTCATGCTCAACAACGTCCTCCTCTTGTCCACTCTGACTCTCCCTACCTCCAGCTTTGCTCCATTCCCCCGAGTCCTGTCACTCCCTGACAGCCTGAAAAGTCCCTCCCCAGCTTTTTCGTAGCTCCCTTCAGATCCTGGAAGGCCACAAGAAGGTCACCATGGAGCTTCCTCTTCTCCAGCCACAACCCAGTTGTGCTGGGTTTTACGTCAAATTTAGGATCTCACTTTCCTAGAAGAGTGTTCAAGTTTCCCTTTAATAATCTATTACTCCTTTATAGCCTTTGTTATTGGACAAAGACTCCACAGTATTTGTCTGTAGCAAAGAGCAAGTGAAAAGTAGTTCCTGATGAATTTTCCACAATACTTGGTGTAAGTATGGCCTCCCTGCTAGGACTGCTGGTAGAGGGGAATGTTGGGCAGTCCTAAATGGGACAGGAGAAGTGTGACCAGCACATCGAGGGAGGTGATTCTCCCCCTTTACTCTGTGCTGGTGAAACCCCACCTGGAGTACTGCATCCAGTTCTGGAGCCCACATTACAAGTGGGATGTGGAAATGTTGGAGTGTGTCTAGAGAAGGGCCACGAGGATTATCAGAGGACTGCAGCAGCTCTGCTGTGAGCACAGACTGAAAGAGTTGGGGCTGTTGAGTCTGCAGAAGAGGAGGCTGCAAGGTGACCTTCTTGTGGCCTTCCAGGATCTGAAGGGGGCCTACAAAAAGGCTGGGGAGGGACTTTTCAGGCTGTCAGGGAGTGATAGGACTAGGGGGGAATGGAGCGAAGCTGGAGGTGGGGAGATTCAGCCTGGACGTGAGGAGGAAGTTGTTGAGCATGAGAGGGAGAGAGCCTGGAGTGGGTTTCCCAGGGAGGTGGTTGAGGCCCCATGGCTGGAGGTGTTTAAGGCCAGGCTGGATGAGGCTGTGGCCATCCTGCTCTAGGCTAGGGTGTCCCTGGCCATGGCAGGGGGGTTGGAGCTAGATGATCCTTGTTGTCCCTTCCAACCTGATTCTATGATTCTAAATCCACACTGTTGCTAGGGAGAGCAAAAACTCCAGTTACATGAGAGTTATTCAATGCATCTAATAAGCATTTTCTCAAGAGTCTGGAGATGTCTTTTTGTTTTCTTTTATCCTTTGGTTCTGTGGCTTTTTATTTGTTTGCTTTCAGGAGGCAATTGTCTTGAGGGGCCTGATCTTGCAAACAGTAATGAACAGTTTTTATTTACTGGTGATGCTTTTGGGACTGTTGAAATTATGGAGCTGAATCCAAGACCTCCTTGAAGCTGACTGAATACTAAGCTTTTGTTTCTTCTCCTTCCCTGAGACCTCTGTTCCCCTGGGGCTGTGTAGCCAGCTTGCCTCTCCAGTAGTAAGTGCCTGAAGGATTAGACCAGGTGTTTTTCATAGTAAAAATGACCTGAATATATTCACATTTTGACATGCTGTGGCTGAGAATGACTAAGCTAGTTTACAGCTTGTACACGTGTTTTTAACTTACCTATGATGTAGTGAGTTTTACCATGCCTCCTAAGTGGGTATCTAAGGGATGGAAAATGTTACTTAATTGTATGTTGTCAAAATCAAACAACTTCTTTTGGCATGGCCATTTAATGGACCATTTAGCTTCACTGGAATCTGGTTTTGCTAAAAACTGCTGAGCAGAAATTATGTGGGTTTGTCTTTCACTGTCCACTGTTTTTTGTGTAGGTTGGGGGAGGGATGATGCAGGTGCTGGTGTCAGTTTGATCTGTTTGACTTTGTGCCCTGAGTGACAATTGCTGCCTAGTTAACAGAACCAAAGCATACTATTATCTTATTAGTGCATTCACACCTTCATGCAATTAAACAGCATTATATTTAAGCTGCCTCTACTATATATGTTCCCACAGATTTAACACTTTATCATCTAAAGCTTATGAGAATTTAATTAAATCTCAATTCCATGTATGCCTTCTGGATAGCTGTTGAGTATGATTTTCATCTGTTAATTGAGGACTGTGGTAGAATGATAGAATCAGTCAGGGTTGGAAGGGACCACAAGGATCATCTAGTTCCAACCCACCTGCCGTGACCAGGGACACTACCCTAGAGCAGGCTGCCCAGAGCTTCATCCAGCCTGGCTTTAAACACCTCCAGGGATGTGGCCTCAAGCACCTCCCTGGACAACCCATTCCAGGCTCTCTCCACTCTCATGCTGAACAACTTCCTCCTCACGTGTAGTCTGAACCTACTCACCTCCAGCTTTGCTCCATTCCCCCTAGTCCTGTCACTCCTTGACAGCCTAAAAACTTCTTCCCCAGCTATTTTGTAGGCCCCCTTCAAGTACTGGAAGGCCACAAGAAAGTCACCTGGGAACCTCGTCTTCTGCAAACTGAACAGCCCCAACTCTTTCAGTCTGTCCTCACAGCAGAGCTGCTGCAGCCCTCTGAGCATCCTGGTGGCCCTGCTCTGGACACGCTCCAGCATCTCCACATCCTTCTTGTAGTAGGGGCTCCAGAAGTGGATGCAGTACTCCAGGTGGGGTCTGAGCAGAGTGAAGTAGAGGGGGAGAATCATGTCCCTCGCCCTGCTGACCACATTTCTGATGCAGCCCAGGATCTGGTTGGCCCTGGTCTGAGACGTGAGAGTGGGAAATCAGTATTGCCAAGGTCTTCAGCAACAAGATGAGAAAGAATGACCAGCCAGAAACCTTTTTAGGAGAGAGTGCTTTCTTCCATGGGAACACTTTTAGATAAAAGGTGAAAATTGATCATCTTGGTATTTGGTTTCATTAAACTTACATAGGGGCCAATCAGCAAGGAAGTTCCCTTGGGGTGTTTAATATTGCTGATTTCTGCAGTTCTTAAAACCCAGCATTTCACAGGTGCTGCAGTTCCATCCCTTGAAAGTTTTGCTGCCAAGTATTTGACAGGTCTGGAAACTGTAATACAAATTGCTATTAGAGGTGATATTTTAGGGTGGTTTATTTTGACTAAGCATATAGATCTTGAAACCATCTGAGTCATGCATTCTGTTTTCTAATATAAAATAGTTTCAGAGAGTCAGCATGTTGTGATGGTAGTGTTATGGTACAAAGCATAAGGTGACATGAAAAGGCTTCCTAAAAGAAGGGCAAAGGAGAATGAATCCTATGAATGTCCTTAGGGTCACTGCATTAATTCACATATCTATTTCTGATGACCCTGTCAGCTCCTGGTGATGAAGCTGATGGGAGGCCTGGAGCACAGCCCTGTGAGGAGAGGCTGAGGGAGCTGGGGGTGTGTAGCCTGGAGAAGAGGAGGCTTGGGGGTGACCTCATTGCTGTCTACGACTACCTGAAGGGAGACTGTAGCCAGGTGGGGTTGGTCTCTTCTCTCAGGCAACCAGCAACAGAACAAGGGGACGCAGTCTCAAGTTGTGTCAGGGGAGGTCTAGGCTGGATGTTAGGAGGAAGTTGTTGTCAGAGAGAGTGATTGGCATTGGAATGGGCTGCCCAGGGAGGTGGTGGAGTCTTTGTCCCTGGAGGTGTTGAAGCAAAGCCTGGCTGAGGCACTTAGTGCCATAATGTAGTTGTTTGGCTAGGTCTGGGTGCTAGATTGGACTAAATGATCTTGGAGCTTTCTTTCAACCTGGTTGATTCTATGATTCCTGTTGGCAGGCTAAATAGGGCAGGATGATGGTTCCAGTTTTGGAGCTGTCAACCCTCTTGGCCTGGTTAGCTGGATTGTAGAGGGGAAAATAGCAATGGCAGGGTAGCAGGTAATGGTTATGCTTCACTAGTACAGACAAAGGTGTGTTTTCTGTCTACTTTGGGTTCAGTCATTTTGGGAACATGACCTGATTTTTGTGGTTTTCATGACCAATTGTAGCATGTTTATTCCTGGGGAATTTTGTTAGACTGGTTAACTCTGTGTATTGAATTCAGGTCATGCTGCAGTGTGTGTCACCAAACTTGTTTTACAGGGTTTTCCAAGGAAAATACCCAGCATGATTTTTCTGCCCTGCATGTGAATGCAAAAGGTTGTAGTTGCTTTTCAAGTAACTTCTGTTGTGCAATAGACCCATCAGTCATGAAGAGCAGCCTGTGCTGGTAGCTGGATTCTGTGCTGATAAACAGGGTTTAATTGTTGAGTGATAGTTGCAAAAGCCAGGATGCAGTCTTTAATATCATGGAATCATAGAATCAACCAGGTTGGAAGAGACTTCCAAGATCATCCAGTCCAACCTAGCATCCATCCCTGTCCAATCAACTAGACCATGGCACTAAGTGCCTCATCCAGGCTTTTTTTGAACACATCTCCTTTTATATCTTTAGATCCCTTAAAAAAACAAACAAACAAAAAGACTAGTAAACTAGTTGTTTATGGAAGGTAAGGGGATTACATTTCTGTATCATTGTAATGTTTCTTGGAGAAGCTGAATGAGGTGCTTGGTGCCATGGTCTAGTTGGTTGCATAGAGCTGGGTGCTAGGTTGGACTGGATGATGTTGGAGATTTCTTCCAACCTGCTTGATTCTGTGGTTCTCTGAAACTGCTGGTAAGCAGTAGAACACCTTGTGCAGCTATTCAAAATGCAGCTTGGTGTTTTAGGAAGTGGAAGCAGCAGTTGCAAAGTTAAGGCAGTGTCTTAAATTCATGAGCATCTGAGAGCTTAGAGAACTGGATAAAATTATAAATGGCAGGAGTGTGAATGAAGTAGACTGCTAATCATAGCTATTGCTGATGGCTTGAAGGACTTTATCTTGTGGGGATGGACTGTGGCAAAAGATCTTTTTTGAACTTGTGAGTAATAGCAGTTAAACTGAATCAGAGAAAAACCTTCATCTTTTTAGATAACAGCTTTATCTGTAAAGAAGGCTGAACCTATGAAGAGAGGCTGAGGGAGCTGGGGGTGTGCAGCCTGCAGAAGAGAACGCTCAGGGGTGACCTCATTGCTGTTTACAGCTCCCTGAAGGGAGGCTGTAGCCAGGTGGGAGTTGGTCTCTTCTGCCAGGCAAGTGGCAACAGAACAAGGGGACAGAGTCTCAAGTTGTGCCAGAGGAGGTCTAGGCTGGATGTTAGGAGGAAGTTGTTGGCAGAGAGAGTGATTGGCATTGGAATGGGCTGCCCAGGGAGGTGGTGGAGTCACTGTCCCTGGAGGTGTTGAAGCAAAGCCTGGCTGAGGCACTTAATGCCATGGTCTAGTTGATTGTCTAGGGCTGGGTGCTAGGTTGGACTGGATAATGTTGGAGATCTCTTCCAGCCTGGATGATCCTATGATTCTATTATTTGAATGAGGCTGGGAACATAGCAAAAGGGTAACAGTCTGTGTTGAAAGACTTTCCATTTGCTTCTCAATTACAAGTGATGAGACGAGGTGAAACTGCCTCAAGTTGGGTCAAGGGAGGTTCGGGCAAAATTTCTTTACAGAAAGGAGTATCAAGCTCTGGAACAAGATGCACAGGAGGGAGTGGAGTCACCTTTCCTGGAGGCATTTAAAAAGCCCATGGATATGGTTCTTACGGACATGGTTTACTGGTAGCAGCTTAGCAGCAGTGGTGGATTGGGAGCTCTAGGTCAGCTGTGGGACTTGATGGTCTCAAAGGTGTCTTCCAACCCCAGCATTCTCTGATTCTGTGTGCTCTCCTGATTTGTTTTAATTTGACTGCTTTAGTGGCACTAGACCATACTAAGCATTTATTGTGTGTGATTTATATGGACAAGGAAAACACTGTTCACGCTTTCTGAGACCAGGAACAACGTTTCTTGGCACGTGACTTTAGTACAGCTGTTGAGAACCTAAACAAATACTGCTTTTGCATGTATGCAGATCCTGTATGATTGTGGAGCAGTGTTGTGTGTATCGGAGAACTCACAGTATTGTGGAATGCTTCTCAGGTGATGTTTAGATACAATGAATAAGCTCAAGTATCACTCTGACCTGATATCTTGAATCTTGGGCTGGATTGCCATTTCTGTACTTGTTTTCAGTGGCTCTCTACTTAATCAGCGAGGCTAATGGGCTATAGTGCCATGCAGCATTATCATAGGATCATGGAATCAACCAGGTTGGAAGAGACCTCCAAGATCATCCAGTCCAACCTAGCACCCAGCCCTAGCCAAGCAATTAGACCATGGCATTAAGTGCCTCAGCCAGGCTTTTCTTCAACACCTCCAGGGACGAAGACTCCACCACCCCCCTGGGCAGCCCATTCCAATGCCAATCACTCTCTCTGCCAACAACTTCCTCCTAACATCCAGCCTAGACCTCCCCCAGCACAACTTGAGACTGTGTCCCCTTGTTCTGTTGCTGCTTGCCTGACAGAAGAGACCAACCCCCACCTGGCTACAGCCTCCCTTTTGTAGACAGTTACAGTCAGCAGTGAGGTCAGCCCCGAGCCCCCTCTTCTCCAGCCTGCACACCCCGAGCTCCCTCAGCCTCTCCTCACAGGGCTGTGCTCCAGGCCCCTCACCAGCTTCATTGCCCTTCTCTGGACAAGTTCCAATATCTCAGCACCTCTCTTGAATTGAGGACCCCAGAATTGAACACAGTACTCAAGGCTGTATCTGTCACTTATGGTGAGGTTTGGTTGTCTGCATGATATTTGCAGCTGAAGTAATGAATGGAAATTTTGAGAACTCTTCTTTTACTTGATGTTATGCAGATCAGTTGGAGCAAAACTTCTCTGCAGACTGAATAAACTGGACCTATCCTACAGAGTGTGGCAGCATTCAAAAATCTTTCTCCCTAGCTATTTCCACACAAAAGCCCAGCAAATCTGTGCTCTGACTTTGGTGTTTATGCGTGGGAGGAATGCCACATAATGAAGAACAGATTTGCAAATATTTATCTGGCTTCAATTTGACAATAATTTGTTCATGATCGGTTTACCAATGTAGGGAGACAACTGCATGTCATCCTCCTTGCGTCCTCTGCAATCTCTTGTCCTGGTGTCTGCATCCAGGGAAGGTTGGAAGGGAGGTTGTAGCCAGATGGGAGTTGGTCTCTTCTGCCGGGCAAGCAGCAACAGAACAACAGGACACAGTCTCAAGTTGTGCCAGGGGAGGTCTAGGCTGGATGTTAGGAGGAAGTTGTTGGCAGAGAGAGTGATTGGCATTGGAATGGGCTGCCCAGGGAGGTGGTGGAGTCACCATCCCTGGAGATGTTGAAGCAAAGCCTGGCTGAGGCACTTAGTGCCATGGTCTAGTTGATTGTCTAGGGCTGGGTGCTAGCTTGGACTGGATGATCTTGGAGGTCTCTTCCAACCTAGCTAATTCCACGATTCTGTGATCCACTGCTGAACCACAGCAGGGTGTTCTGTTTTGTGCAAATGGTGGCATAGCAAGTACAGATCTAAATACAAGCAAAACTGTAATTTCTTTTTGATAAACTAGAGTTGTTTATTTGCTTTTTGTCTTTTTGATCCTCTACTAATGCATATTTTCTTGCTTCTCCCACGTTGTGCAACTGATTCTCTTTGTTATCTCTCCTACTAACAAATATTAAAGGAATGACTGTGTCACAAATTTTCATCATGATAAAGTTCTTTGAAACGTGCTGCAAATTTGAAAGAATGGTTTGTGTTGCATCTTTGGTATGGTGACTAATATACATGCTTACTTCAAGTTCTGTTTGAGAATCTGTGAAGCTCCCTTCAGCTTCACTGAAACAGGGCTTAGGTTTTATCCCTACAATCTGTAGGAAATGGTTGAGATGCCAGCGTAGCTAATGAAGATCTGACAGTGTGCACTTGCAGACTGAAGAGCAAGACATCCGGAAAAGTGTGGCCAGAAAGTTGAGGGAGGTGATTCTCTCCCTCTACTGGGCTCTACTCAGACCCTGCCTGGAGTACTGCATCCAGTTCTGGAGCCCCCATTACGAGAAGGATGTGGAGATGTTGGAGTGTTGTCCAGAGAAGGGCCAGGAGGATGAGCAGAGGGCTGGAGCAGCTCTGCTATGAGGACAGGCTGAAAGAGTTGGAGCTGTTCAGTCTGGAGAAGAGGAGGCTGTGAGGTGACCTTCATATGGCCTTCTAGTATTTGAAGAGGGCCTCCAAAAAAGCTGGGGAGGGACTTTTGAGGCAATGAGGGAGTCACAGGACTAGGGGGCATGGAGTGAAGATGGAGATGGATAGGTTCAGACTGGACATGAGGAGGAAGTTGTTGAGCATGAGAGTGGTGAGAGGCTGGACTGGGTTGCCCAGGGAGGTGATTGAGGCCTCATGGCTGGAGGTGTTTAAGGCCAGGCTGGATGAGGCTGTGGGCAGCCTGCTCTAGGGAAGGGTGTCCCTGGCCATGGCAGGGGATTTGAAACTAGATGATCCTTGTGGTCCCTTCCAACCCTGACTGATTCTATGATTCTAGTTATTCTAGGTCTTCCTTATTTCTTTTTAAAGACCTTCTAAAAGTAGTTGCATTGAATTTAACTTAAAATTAACTTAAGGTGCTCAGAATTTAACTTAAAAATGTTTGCATGATGGTCATCAACTGATTTAATGTACTAAACCAGCAGTTGCTGTTTATGTTTAAGCTTGAGGATAAAGAATTATTTTTGAATGTTTAAATTTACAGTGTAAAAATAATATTCTCTACCAAGCTTTAAGTGAGTCAGAATTTCTGCCACCCTTCAAAGGAAAATGATCCTGGTGGTCCTTTCCAACCACCTGAAGGGAGACTATAGCCAGGTGGGGGGTTGATCTCTTCTGCTAGGCAACCAGCACAGAACAAGGGGACACAGTCTCAAGTTGATTGGACAGGGCTGAGTGCTAGGTTGGACTGGATGATCTTGGAGGTCTCTTCCAACCTGGTTGATTCTAACATTCCATGATTATGTGCACCAGTCAACTAGACCATGGCACTAAGTGCCTCAGCCAGGCTTTTTTTTGAACACCTCCAGGGATGCTGACTCCACCACCTCCCTGGGCAGCCCATTCCAAGGCCAATCACTCTCTCTGCCAACAACTTCCTCCTAACATCCAGCCTAGACCTCTCCCAGCACAACTTGGGACTTTGTCCCCTTGTTCTGTTGCTGCTTGCCTGGCAGAAGAGCCCAACCCCACCTGGCTACAACCTCCCTTCAGGTACTTGCAGACAGCAATGAGGTCTGCCTTGAGCGTTCTCTTCTGCAGGCTGCACACCCCCAGCTCCCTCAGCCTCTCCTCACAGGGCTGAGCAATTCATAGTGATTAGATGTTGTGCTGAGAGATTTGGTTGAGTCAAGGACTTGTCAGTATGAAACTAATGATTGGACTCTTTGAGTTTTAAGATCTTTTCCAATCTAAAGAATTGTGTGATTCTGTGAAAATTGCAGTCTGACCTGCTCAGTGGTCAGTGTGGGATGGGAGGAGAAGGTTTTGATATGTTTTCCCTTTTCCTTTTTTTTTTTTCTGGTTGTAAAGCATACTTGGTTTTGAAATTGTTTCACTGGCCATGTGTTGTATATTGCAGGGTATTTCAAGACATCTCTGAAATGAAATAGATGTCCTGCTGGGTCCCACCAAGAATGTAATTTTAAGGTCTCTAATGTTTACGAAGCACAGTCTATATTTTATCTCATGCTGAGGAAAGATGTGGTAATAGTTGTTTAGGGGTTATGTGAAAAAATGGAGTGTGAGGAATGACCTTTAAAAATTGGTAGGAATCAGGAGATTCCCAAATGAGTCTAGGGAGGTGGGGAAGCTGTCTGAATCGCTGCTACTGGGATTTGCTAATTAATATCTCCTTTGCACTTACACTGGTGAAAATGAAGACTGGAGAGGTGGGCCCAGGCCAACCTCATAACATTCAACATGGCCAAGTGTAAGGACCTGCACCTGAGTCGGAGCAATCCCAGGCAGAGATGCAGGCTGGGTGGTGAATGGCTGAGAGCAGCCCTGAGGAGAAGGACCTGGGGGTCTGGGGTGATGAAAAGCTCAACATGAGCCGACAGTGCTCAACATGCAGCCCAGACAGCCAACCCTGTGCTGGGCTGCA
>WAAF01016994.1:1950-14443 GCA_013400475.1 Tricholaema leucomelas | reverse complement strand
GGATGGTCACAGTTGTGCCACTCACTGATCAAAGCCCTCTGAGCTCTGCCAATTACTGCACCTACATCAGCCCCTCTGGCGCTGACTTCCTCCTGCTGCCTCTGGAAGAGGTTGAGGGAAAAGCTCGGGAGCAGCCCTCAGCTGTAGGAAGAGAGGAGGGGCAGGATCCAGGAGCCCTTCAGCTCCTCTCCCTGCGAGGTTTGCCTCACTGCTGTTGCTCTTCTCCTTGTTCTCAGCGCCAGGGCTCCTCATCACCCCTGCTTCACACACAAGCCCCTGACAGCTGCACAAACAAACCTGCCTGGCTGTTAGGGAACCACAAAGGAAGGATCAATTCCAGACTGCCAATCCCTGCGTTTCATTAGCGACTGATTGGGAGGCATCAGCTGCTGTCTGCCCAGAGCAAACCCCTGAACAAGACAACGTTGTTAAAGAGGGGGGGGAAAACCCAACCCCAAAGCAACCCAACAAAACACAACTGCCAGGTGCCAGCCACTGCTGCAGCCTGGATCACAGCTCTGGGAATAATTGAGCTGTTCCTGCTGGCAGCCAAGCTGGAGCCTCAGGGGAGACAGGCAGAAGAGGTTCCCTTCAAAGAGGTCTTAGAATCATGGAGTCACAGAACCAGGCAGGTTGGAGGAGAGCTCCAAGCTCCTGCAGCCCAACCTAGCCCCCAGCCCTGCCCAACCAACCAGACCATGGCACTAAGTGCCCCAGCCAGGCTTGGCTTCAACACCTCCAGCCACGGCCACTCCACCACCTCCCTGGGCAGCCCATTCCAGTGCCAATCACTCTCTCTGCCAACAACTTCCTCCTCACATCCAGCCTGACCCTGCCCTGGCACAGCTTCAGCCTCTGTCCCCTTCTTCTGTCCCTGGCTGCCTGAGTGCAGAACCCAGCACTTGACCTTGTAGAACCTCATCCCCTTGGTCTTGGGCACACTGATGCAGCCTGGCCAGATCCCCCCTCTGACAGAACCTCCTCTTCTAGTTTAACTTATAGATGCCCTACAGGTACAGGCTCTCCCAAAATACTCCTGCATCCACAAAAGATTCCCAATGGAAATGGCAGCTCAGCTCCCAGTTCTGCCAGAGGCTGCTGCAGCTGTCACCCACACAGCTCCTTCTCTTTGTAGGGAGTTCTGTCTGCAGGCTGGAGGATGCAGCTGGAAAAGTCTCCAAACATCAGACTCAGCAGCCTGGAGAGGCAGCTCTGTGTGCCCAGCCCTNTTAGAAGGGCTTGGAGTGGGAGGAGAAGAGGCAATGGTTTGACTGGAGCAGGGCAGATTTAGGTTGGACATCAGGAGGAAATTCTGCAGCCTGAGGGCAGTGAAGCAGCAGAAGAGGCTGCCCAGGGATGTGGCTGATCTGCCTAAGTCAGGGAGCAGGTCCCCAGGGAGAGGAGAGGAGGACTTGGGAAACGTGGAGGGAGCACAAGAAATGGTCAATGAAGGCTCAGGGGAAGTCCAACGCTGACACAGAGCTCTGGGGCCAGGAGGTGACATCTGCACAAGGGATGTAACAAGCAGGAGGAGCGAGGCCAGAGCAGGGCTTGGGCTCTCTGCACTTCCCTTCAGAGGGGTAAGAGGCAGCAGAAGGAGCTGGACATACACTGCAGCAGGGCAGGCTTAGGTTGGCCATCAGCAGGGAGCTCTGCACCGTGAGGGTGGTGCAGTGCTGGAAGAGGCTGCCCAGGGAGGTGCTGGAGCCTTCATCCCTGGAGACCTTCAAGGTCAGGCTCGATGTGGCCCTGAGCAACCTGCCCTAGTTGGAGATGTCCCTGCAGAGGGCTTGGGCAAGATGTCCTCTGAGGGTTCCCTTCCAAACCTGCTGCATCCTGTGGCTCTGTGCTTCAACCACCTGTCCAGGCAGCTCCCTTCGTGGGGATTAGGATTCGTTTGTAGGAGGAAAAGAGAAAAGGGGACAGGGACTGGGGGGGAGGAAGGGGGGAAATAATGAAAGGAGAAGGGAAAGAAAAGCTGTTTAATTGGTGCCTGAGCTACTCGTGAAACAAAGAGACGGCTCCGGGAGCAGGAGAATGGGGAGAGCTGCTCTGAGCTGCGAATTTTAATGACTCCGAAGCATCCCTGTTTGTTATGGATCTGCTTCCCAAATGTCACGCCTGGCTCGAGTGGTAATTACTGAATTTCAGCGTTTAGAGGCAGAGCAGCACACCCAGGATGGAGATAATTGCCCAGTTGGATAGTTAAGAAGGAGCCAGGCTTTCACCATCACCACCCTCCCTGCCTCTCTCTCTCCCTCCTCCTCCTCCTCCCGCAGCAGGATTTGGGTAATTATCACCCGAGCCACTTGTTAAAGAATCAGACAAGCAGGTAAAAAAGAACCACCCTCGGTGTGCTTTAGTCCTTAAAGTCCAACCCCAGCACACCCTCAGGCTGAGCTTGGAGGCAGCAGCTGCTGTGTCCCCCCCAAAAAGGGGAGCCCTGGCCCCACGCTGGTGTCTGGGATCAATGTGGGTCACACAAGATGAGCTCCTGATGGGCACTGCTATGGCACAAACTCCACTGTGCGGTGGGCACCGGTGGAAAAATCGATTCAGAAGCACTTTGGGACATCAGTGATGGTCAGGCCACAGGTTGGGAGGCAGAGCAAAGCTGCCACGGGATGCAGCTTGCCAAGGGGCAACCATCTCCAGGGGTCACCTCACTGCAGGTGCTGGGGTACATCCTGAGCAGACACAGCTCTCTGAGCACAGCAGCAGAGAATCAGCCAAGAGTTTTGGTTGGAAGACATCTCTAAGGTCACTGAGTTCAACCCTGAACCCAGCAGTGCCAGGGCACCACATCCCGAAAGCTTTGAGATCCCTCCGTGGATGTGGACTCCAGCACTGCCCTGGGCAGCCTGAGCCACACTTGACAAACCTCACCGTGAAGAAATGGTTCCTCATGTCCCACCTGGGGCAACCTGAGGCCATTTCCTCTTGTCCTGTTCCTTGTTCCTTCAGAGAACAGCCCAACCCCTACCTGGCACCAACCTCCTGGCAGGGAGCTGCAGAGAGCAATGAGGTCTCCTCTCAGCCTCCTCTGCTCCAGCCTCAACACCCCCAGCTCCCTCAGCTGCCCCTCCCCAGCCCTCTTCTCCAGACCCTTCCCCACCTTCAATGCCCTTCTCTGGCCCTGATCCAGCTCCTCAATGTCCTTCTGCCACTCAGGGCCCACAGCTGAACCCAGCACTCAAGGGGTGGCCTCAGCAGTGCCCAGCCCAGGGGCACAATCCCTGCCCTGCTCCTGCTGCCCACACCACTGCTGAGCCAGGCCAGGCTGCTGCTGCCCTTCTTGCCCACCTGGGCACCCCCTGGCTCCCCTTCAGCTGCTGCCACCCAGCACCCCCAGGGCCCTTCCTGCTGGGCACTTTCCAGCCACTCTGCCCCAGCCTGAAGCCTTCCTGGGGCTTGTTGAGTGCCAAGAGCAGAACCCAGCCCTTGGCTTTGTTAAACCTCATCCCATTGGCCTTGGGCCCATCCATCCAGCCTGGCCAAGTCCCTCTGCCAGAAGTTCCTGTTCTGCTTTAAGCACTCCTCTCTTTCTCTTGCCAGGCTGCTCCATCTCCACCTCCCAGGCAGGCAGACATCAAACACCCTCCTGACTCCGCAGGGCCCATCCCCGTGCGCCCTCCGATGCTGTTCTATTTACACCTCAGCCAGCAGCACCCTAAGATGTCACCAGAGCCTTCAAAGCAGAGCAGAGGATGCAGCCTGAGCTTCAAACAACTCAAGGAGTGGAGTTTTTTGCAAGACATGAGCTGCTGGTGGGCTCCTATCTGGCATCAAAGCGGCGCCTACAAAGCAGCCTCGTCCGCTTTGGAAGCGCGGAGGTGTTAGAAGCACAGGGCAGGGGTGCAGGGAGGTAAACACACAAGTACATAATTAAGGGAGCAAAGGCAGCTAAGGATGGAGAATCTCCAGGCTCTTACACACAGAGGTAAGAAAAGGACCATTAGAGGCACGCAGGAGCTAAGTGGATGCGGCACAGAGGAGAGTGACAGGGGGGAAACTGCAGGCAGGAGCGGAGGAGAAGCCGACAAAAGACACTGCCAATATTTACTTGTGCATCCACGCTGGGAGATGAAGAGGAGGAGGATTTGCCTAAGTCAGGGAGCAGGTCCCCAGGGAGAGGAGAGGAGGACTTGGGAAGCGTGGAGGGAGCACAAGAAATGGTCAATGAAAGCTCAGGGGAACTCCAACACCGACACAGAGCGACAGGAGAGCTGGAGGGAGTTGGGACTGTTCAGCCTGGAGAAGGGAAGGCTCCAGGGAGACCTTAGAGCAGCCTGACAGTACCCAAAGGGGCTGCAGGAGAGCTGGGGAGGGACTGATTAGGAGGGCTTGGAGTGGGAGGAGAAGAGGCAATGGTTTGACTGGAGCAGGGCAGGCTTAGGTTGGCCATCAGCAGGGAGCTCTGCACCGTGAGGGTGGTGCAGTGCTGGAAGAGGCTGCCCAGGGAGGTGCTGGAGCCTTCATCCCTGGAGACCTTCAAGGTCAGGCTCGATGTGGCCCTGAGCAACCTGCCCTAGTTGGAGATGTCCCTGCAGAGGGCTTGGGCAAGATGTCCTCTGAGGGTTCCCTTCCAAACCTGCTGCATCCTGTGGCTCTATGGCATGCACACAAGGACTTGCAGCCACCTCTCAAAGGCCCCTGAGCTCCAACAGCTCTTTCCTGGGGCTGCCCCTGGCATAGGGTGGATTCTCTACGTTATTTTTCAGTGAGGAACATCTCCAATTTGACTGCTCCAAGGGCTCCTTTACTGCCCCAAGGGCTCCTCTTCTGCTCCAAGGGCTCCTTTACTGCCCCAAGGGCTCCTCTACTGCCCTAAGGGCTGCTCTTCTGCTCCAAGGGCTCCTCTACTGCCCCAAGGGCTCCTCTTCTGCTCCAAGGGCTCCTCTACTGCCCCAAGGGCTCCTCTTCTGCTCCAAGGGCTCCTTTACTGCCCTAAGGGCTCCTCTACTGCCCTAAAGAGTCCTCTACTGCTCTAAGGAGTCTTCTGCCCTAAGGACTCCTCTACTGCTCTAAGGAGTCTTCTTCTGCCCTAAGGGCTCCTCTACTGCCCTAAGGGCTCCTCTACTGCCCTAAGGGCTCCTCTGCCCTGCTACTCTTCCCAGCTTTATTTCTACCATCCAAGGCTTGGCTTCTCCAGGAGACAGTCAGGATTTGGCTGTTTTCTGGTGGTGAGCAGCTGCATCTTCCCTCTCTTTCAGAAGTATCAGGCCTGAACCTGCTTTCTGGAGCCATCACTCAACAAGACAGACAGGTCTAATTAAACCCATCTTTACTCAGGATCAGGAGCAAGCTTCTCCTTAGCTTAAACCCTCCTCCAAACCCAACATAAGGCAGAAAGCTGCTGGGGTGCCTCCTTCAAGCAAAAGCTTGCCAGGTGCTGGGGATAGGTAGAGCAAATCAGCTGCCCAGGGGCTGGATGAAGAGCATTTAGCTGGGAGCTAATCATGGAGGGGAAAGAAAGAGTGGGGCAGGCCCAGGTTCATCAAGAACAGTCAGCATGATCTGGTGGAAGGCAGATCCAGCCTCATTAGCTCGACAGGAGGCTTTGAAGAGATCACAGTCTCACAGTCTCACAGTATCACCAAGGTTGGAAGAGACCTCACAGATCATCAAGTCCAAGCTGTTCCCACAGAGCTCAAGGCCAGACCATGGCACCAAGTGCCACGTCCAATCCTGCCTTGAACAGCTCCAGGGACGGCGACTCCACCACCTCCCTGGGCAGCCCATTCCAGTAGCCAATGACTCTCTCAGTGAAGAACTTTCTCCTCACCTCAAGCCTAAATTTCCCCTGGTGCAGCCTGAGGCTGTGTCCTCTTGTTCTGGTGCTGGCTGCCTGAGAGAAGAGAGCAACCTCCTCCTGGCTACAACCACCCCTCAGGTAGTTGTAGACAGCAATAAGGTCTCCCCTGAGCCTCCTCTTCTCCAGGCTAAACAATCCCAGCTCCCTCAGCCTCTCCTCGTAGGGCTGTGCTCGAGGCCTCTCCCCAGCCTCGTTGCCCTTCTCTGGACACGTTCAAGCATCTCAATGTCCCTCTTAAACTGGGGGGCCCAGAACTGGACACAGTACTCAAGGTGTGGTCTAACCAGTGCAGAGTACAGGGGCAGAATGACCTCCCTGCTCCTGCTGGCCACACCATTCCTGATGCAGGCCAGGATGCCATTGGCTCTCTTGGCCACCTGGGCACACTGCTGGCTCATGTTCAGGCGGGTATCAATCAGCACCCCCAGATCCCTCTCTGTCTGGCTGCTCTCCAGCCACTCCGACCCCAGCCTGTATCTCTGCATGGGGTTGTTGTGGCCAAAGTGCAGCACCCTGCACTTGGAGCCATTGAATGCCATCCCATTGGACTCTGCCCATCTGTCCAGGCGGTCAAGGTCCCGCTGCAGAGCCCTTCTGCCCTCCAGCCCAGCCACATCTGCCCCCAGCTTGGTGTCATCTGCAAACCTGCTGCTGACTGACTCCATGCCCTCATCCAGATCATCTATGAAGATGTTAAAGAGGATGGGGCCCAGCACTGGTCCCTGAGGGACACCACTGCCAGGGGACAAGGCAGCTGCAATTGGCATGCACCTCTCAGATGGGCTTGGGACAAAGTCCAGACCATGAGGCCAATACTAATGGTGAGCATCTGAAGTGCCTGGTGATGAGGAGAGTTGGCTCTGAGAACATCCCCAGGGGCATCTCAGAGGGGCAGGGGCTGCATGTGAGGTGCTGAGTGAAGGTGATCAGGAGACAGGTGAGAAGGAGCAGGTTTTATAGCCCAGGCTGCCCACAAAGCCCAGGAGGATTTAACTGCTCCATTGTCTGCTCAGGGCATGGATTTAAGAGAACCACAGAACCATTTTGGTTGGAAGAGACCTTCAGGATCATCCAGGCCAGTCATGAACCTAGCACTGCCAGGGCAACATCCAACCAGGTTCCTCAGCACCACAGCCACACACATCCACATCTTCAGAGATGGGGACTCCACCACGGCCCTGGGCAGCCTCTTCCAGGCTTGACAAACCTCACCATGAAGAAAGTGTTCCTCCTGCCCAGTCTTAACCTCCCCTGAGGCTACCTGAGGCTGTTCCCTCCTGTCCTATCCCTTGATCCTTGGGAGAAGAGCCCAACCTCCACCTGGCTCCAGCCTCCTTGCAGGGAGCTGCAGAGAGCAATGAGGTCTCCTCTCAGCCTCTTCTGAACACCTCCAGCTCCCTCAACTGTTCTTCCCCAGCCCTCTTCTCCAGACTCTTCACCAGCCTGCTCCAGCCCCTAAATATCCTTCTTGGGGTGAGGGTCCCAAACCTAAACCCAGGACTTGAGGTGAGGCCTCAGCAGTGCTGATTTTTGCTGCAGCACTGAGCTCTGCCCAGGGCTTTACACCTCACAGCTTTCTGCCTCACCCCCAGCTCTGCTCCCTGGCAGCACTGAACATCCCTTCCCTCCTGCTGTCACATCTGAAACTTCTCCCAGAGCCAAGAAAACAGAGATCAGGCCCCAAACAGGGATGGGAAGACTGAATTTGGAGTGCACACCAGGCAGGAGCCTGAGTGTGGACATCTGGGTCTAGTTCAGAGGTGCCCCTGCCCATGGCAGGAGGGGAGGAGTAGATGATCTATGAGGTCCCTTCCAACCTAAGCCACTCTCTGATCCCTCTCTCCCTCTGATCCCTCTCTCCCTCTGATCCTTCTCCCTCACCTTGCAACCATCAGCCCAGCCCTAGCAGGTGATGCTGGCTTGCAAACCTGCCCCACTGCTCCTCCAGGAGGCAGAGGCAGTGCCCATCTGATACTCAAGTTAGAGGGCAGAAGCTGGATCCCACCCTGCTGCCATGCAGTGTGAATGCTGCCCAGAGCAAACAGGCCAAGGGGATAATGAGGTGTGCAGTGGAGGAGGCTGGGAGCCTGCCAGGCAGTGGGAGGATGCCACATCCCATCATTTGTCACTGGTGGAACTGATAGACTGTGCCACCAGCACACACCCCCAGTTACACATCCAGCCCAATTAAGGCATCCCAACGGATCTCATCCAGGAGTGAAAGCATCCTGGCTGCAATGGCAGCTTTGCTTAACAGCTCCTGCAGTGGCTGGCACCCAGAGAGCCCTGGGCAGGCTGCAGAGCTGGGGCAGAGCAACCTGAGGGAGGTCAAGCAGGGCAAGGGCAGGTCCTGGCCCTGGGGAGGAACAACCTCCTGCAGCAGCAGAGCTGAGGGGGGAGCTGCTGGGAAGCAGCCTCAAGGAGCAGGAGCTGGCAGTGCTGGGGGGCACAAGTGGGCAGGAGGCAGCAGTGTGGGCTGGGGGCCAAGAAGGCCAAAGGTGTGGTGGGGGGCATGGAGCAGAGTGTGGGCAGCAGGGCAAGGGAGGTTGTGCTGCCCCTCTGCTGTGCCCTGCTGAGGCCACCTGTGCAGTGCTGGCTCCAGCTGTGTGCTGCCCAGGGGCAGAGGCAGGGAAGTGCTGGAGAGAGTGCAGTGGGGGCTGGGAAGCTGCTGAGGGGCCTGGAGCAGCTGTGTGAGGAGCAAAGGCTGAGAGCCCTG
The DNA here is from genome assembly GCA_013400475.1 of Tricholaema leucomelas. Taxonomy (NCBI): domain Eukaryota; kingdom Metazoa; phylum Chordata; class Aves; order Piciformes; family Lybiidae; genus Tricholaema lacrymosa; species Tricholaema leucomelas. The sequence goes on along the minus strand of WAAF01016994.1, from coordinate 5,912 downwards.
GGGCTGAGAGCCTGCAGGAGAGCAGCCCCAGAGGGCATCTGCTGAGTGCTCAGCAAGAGCTGAAGGAGCTGTGGGGGGCAAGGGGCTGGGGCCAGGCTCTTGCCAGTGGTGCCCTGCAGTGGCAGGCCAAGGGGCAAGGGGCAGAGAGTGGCAGGCAGGAGGCTGCCTGTGAAGAGGAGGAGAAAGTTGTTTGCTGTGAGGGTGCTGGAGGCCTGGAGCAGGCTGCCCAGAGAGGCTGTGCAGTGTCCTTGTGTGGAGAGCTTCCAACCCCCCTGGGCACTGTGCTGCTGGGCAGGCTGCTGGGGGTGCCCTGAAGTGGTTGCTCTCCAGAGGTCCCTTCCCACCCCCATTGCTGCCATGCTGGGATTCTATGCATGCAACTTCTTCACTTGCCTTAGAACTCCTCCTCCCAGAGACCTCTCCAGACCCCAGAGACTCTCAGTCTCACACCTGGATGACTCCCTCCTGGCAGCTGGAGCTCACAGCAGCCCCAGCACAAGGATCCATCTGGTGCCACGGGGATGCTGGCAGCCTAACTTGTTCCCCTGCTGAGAGACAAGGCAGGAGGGCAATGGGGATTTGCAGGGGAGCAGTGAGAGCTGCCTGCTCAGCAGAGCATGGCACTCCCAGCTGGGGAGAGCAAGCTGCTGACTGCTGCCACTCTGCTCTGTCACCTGTGGCTCCACCGTGCTGCTTATCCCTGCCCGCTGCTACCAGCAGCTGCTTGGGGAGGACCACAAAGTGGTGGCTGTGGCCACTCTCCTCTGGTGCTCCCCAGGGCTGTGGGGCTCATGATTTAGGGCAACAAAGCTGGAGAGGGTGTTGGAGAACAGCTCTTATGGGTAGAGGCTGAAGGAGCTGGGGTGGTTCAGCCTGATGAAGAGGAGGCTGAGAGGAGAGCTCATTGCTCTCTGCAGCTCCCTGGAAGGTTGGAGTGAGGCCAATGTTGGCCTCTTCTCCCAAGGAACTGACAGCAGGACAAGAGGGAATCACAGCATTAACCAGGCAGGAAAAGACCTCTGGGATCACTGAGTCCAACCTATCACCTCACCCTTCTAACTAACCCATGGCCAGAGCTAACCAGGTTGGTGAAGACCTCTGGGATCACTGAGTCCAACCTATCATCTCTCACCCTTCTAATTAACTAACCCATGGCCAGAACTAACCAGGTTGGAAAAGCCCTCTAGGGTCATTCAGTCCAACCTATCACCTCACCCTTCTAACTAACTAACCCATGGCCAGAACTAACCAGGTTGGTGAAGACCTCTGGGGCAAGGGGCAGAGAGTGGCAGGCAGGAGGCTGCCTGTGAAGAGGAGGAGAAAGTTGTTTGCTGTGAGGGTGCTGGAGGCCTGGAGCAGGCTGCCCAGAGAGGCTGTGCAGTGTCCTTGTGTGGAGAGCTTCCAACCCCCCTGGGCACTGTGTTGCTGGGCAAGGTGCTGGGGGTGCCCTGCTGGAGCAGAGGGCTTGGAGTGGATGATCTCCAGAGCTCCCTTCCCACCTCTGCCATGCTGTGACTCTGTGATACAACTCTTCAGTTACAAAAGACCTTCTCTGAGGTTTGAACCCCCTCCTGCTCTGCTGCTCTTTGGCATGTGAAGAGTGAACTTTCACCATCCCTCAGCACTGACCTGAGGTTGGATTTGATGAGGCATTTCAGATCCCCCAAATGATCATCATCATCATCATCATCATCAAAACAGGGAGGGAGAGGTTGGACACTCACCCATCCTGGGTATGGCTTCATTACTATTATGGCCATGGAGATGTGACCACCATGAAGAGGGCAGAAGTTGGAGCTGAGTGGGAGCAGACAGACAGAGCAGCCTCTGCCACCCTCAGGTCTTCCTCACCTTTGCTGCACTGATGAAAACCACTTTGAAATCCCATGGGACACATCTGGAGACAGTTTCCATTCACCGCTCTTTGGGGACTAACCTGCTCCCCAAAACACCTGCTCAGTTCTGCCAGTGCCTGGGTCAGCAAGAAGATGGTTTGGGATGGGTTTGGAAGGCATCAGAGCTGATGAGGGGGAGTGAGGGCTCACTGGATGCTGGAAGTGAGGAGAGGTTTGGGACAGAGAACCAAAGCCGCAGGCTTCAGGTCTTACAGCAGTAATTAAAGAGGTAGGACAGGACCTCTGGGGGGCAGCTGAGCTCACACCTGCCTGCTGCAGAGCTCTCCCCCAAACTTATCATAGAATAGAGTCATAGAAACCACTTCTTCATGGTGCTCCCCAGGATGCCCTCAGATCTCTTGGCCCCAGGGGCACATTGCTGTCCCAAAATGTCCTGAAACCATGGCAGGGGAGGGTGAGGTTGGAGATGAGGAACAGATATGTGGCCTCAGCAGGGCAGAGCAGGGGGGCAGAATAGAATAGAACCAGGCAGGTTGGAAGAGAGCTCCAAGCTCCTGCAGCCCAACCTAGCCCCCAGCCCTGCCCAACCAACCAGACCATGGCACTAAGTGCCCCAGCCAGGCTTGGCTTCAACACCTCCAGCCACGGCCACTCCACCACCTCCCTGGGCAGCCCATTCCAGTGCCAATCACTCTCTCTGCCAACAACTTCCTCCTCACATCCAGCCTGACCCTGCCCTGCCACAGCTTCAGCCTCTGTCCCCTTCTTCTGTTGCTGGCTGCCTGGCAGCAGAGCCCAACCCCAGCTGGCTACAGCCTCCCTGCAGGGAGCTGCAGACAGCAATGAGCTCTGCCCTGAGCCTCCTCTGCTGCAGGCTGCACACCCCCAGCTCCCTCAGCCTCTCCTCACAGGGCTGTGCTCCAGGCCCCTCCCCAGCCTTGCTGCCCTTCTCTCAACACCTTCCAGCACCTCAACATCTCTCTGCAATGCAGGAGCCCAGAACTGGACACAGCACTCAAGAATAACCTCCCTTGTCCTACTGGCCACACTGCTCCTGATACAGGCCAGGATGCCATTGGCTTTCTTGGCCTCCTGGGCACATTACTGGCTCATCTTCAGCTCTGCCCCACATTCCTGCAGGTGCTTCCCTCCCTCCCCCTCCTTCTATTTCCAATATCATCACTTCTCCAACAATAAAATCAGCTTGACACTGATTCAAGCTGAAAAACCCCACCAGAGCTGCTCCTCCCTGTGCCTGGCTCCAGGGCCCCTTGAGCAAATTGTTTTCCTTCTCCCCCTGCCGAGCTCCATGAACTCCTCCTCGGCTGAGCTCCTTCTGCCCGCGGGGGACAGGGCTGGAAATGCAAGCCCAGGTTTTGCCCCCCCTGGCACGGAGCTGTCAGAGGCAGCTCCACCGGCACCAGCTCCTCTCTGCCGGCTCCTGGGGGAGCGTTGGAAAGGGAAAGGAAAGGTTTGCTTTGCTCTGCTCTTCCCTCACCCCTGCCAAGCCTCCTAACGAGGTGGGGATGGAAAGTGCCAGGGATGGAGGAAAATTGGAGGCAAAATAGCTGCTGCTATTGCGGCTGCAGCAGGCTCGGGCTGAGGCAGGGATGCCTGCCCCTGAGCCCTGCAGCTAATGCCCTGCAAGCAGGGAGGTTATTTCCCCGGTGGGAAATGAGTCCTGCCTCAATTAGCAGAACTCCTCAGCCCAGATGGAGCAGGATGATTGCCTCCTCCCACGGCTGCCCTCACCTGCACGGAAATCTCTGCCTGCCGTTCGCTCTTCCCTCTTCTCCCCAAGTACATCCCAGCTTTTCAGGCTCACAAAACTTCTCCCTTCCCCAGCCCTACCCCTCCACATGCAGATCCTTCTCCTTCCTCATCCCTACCCCTCCATATCCAGATCCTTCTCCTTCCTCATCCCTACCCCTCCACATCCAGATCCTACTCCTTCCCCAGCCCTACTCCACCACATCCAGATCCTTCTCCTTCCCCAGCCCTGACCCTCCACATCCAGATCCTTCTCCTTCCCCAGCCCTACCCCTCCACATCCAGATCCTTCTCCCTTCCCCAGCCCTACCCCTCCACATCCAGATCCTTCTCCTT
>WAAF01016993.1:0-11562 GCA_013400475.1 Tricholaema leucomelas | reverse complement strand
TTTTGCTGTGGTTCAGTTAATGATTACAGTCACTAGTCAATCAGTCATTATAAGACTTAGTACTTCACTACAACAGACAAAAGGTCTGTCCTCTGAAGACTTGGAATACTTAGTTGAATTACTTAAGACTTACCTAATGGCTCTGTGCTTAAGTTTGTACCAAAATTTGCTCTTTGGAAATATGACAGACAAACTTCAAGTACGTAATGCTTAGAAAAGGTCTTTCCATAGAATCAAAGAATCAGCCAGGTTGGAAGAGACCTCCAAGATCATCCAAGCCAAACTAGCACCCAGCCCTAGCCAGTCAACTAGACCATGGCACTAAGTGCCTCAGCCAGGCTTTTCTTCAACACCTGCAGAAATGGAGACTCCACCACCTCCCTGGGCAGCCCATTCCAATGCCAATCACTCTCTCTGGCAAGAACTTCCTCCTAACATCCAGCCTAGACCTCCCCCGGCACAACTTGAGACTGTGTCCCCTTCTTCGGTTGCTGGTTGCCTGGCAGAAGAGACCAACCCCAACCTGGCTACAGCCTCCCTTCAGGTAGTTGTAGACAGCAATGAGATCACCTTTAGTGTTATGACTTTATGCCTACTGCTATGTGTACACTGAGTTACACTCCAATTTTTCGTTTCCTTTTTGTTTGAGATTGCTTTTATATTTTAAAATTGTTGAGGTTGAAGAGATTTTTAAGTAGAGAAGTTCCTATTTCAGGAAATTGTACTGCAGTCTAACGTTTATTTTTCTTTTGTGGAGAAAAGGCATACAATTAGCTCAAATTCTGAGAACCATTCCTGTCCAAACACATATACTAGACATGAAGGATAATCTTCAACTCTCCAGATATATGTGTCTGCAAAGGATTATTTTACCTATGAGCTAATCATCTGAACGTTCTTTACAGGAAATGAACAGAAACAGGTTCTATGGGGCATGATTCATCTTCTAAAGCAGACTTAAAACTCTGATGGTAGATGTATGAGAGGTATCTTAATCAAGCTTATTACAGGAAATTGCCTAGTACACTTTAATACTCTAAGATAACTACAATTAAATTACTGTAATTGCTGAAGAATATGTCAAGCTTCTTGCCAAAAGCTATTAGACTTCAAGTGATCTTAAATTCAGCAGCAGTCCAGTTGCTTTCAGAGTTGAAAGAGCCATTCTGCCTGCTCAGTGTCTCTCCTAATTTTTTTTTCTGAAGCAAGTTTAGAACTTACTCTTTGTCAACCTGTACCCAAAGGGATGGTTCTGCATCCTTAGTAATCATCAGTTAGTTTTGTGGTGTGCAGTAGTAACTGTTCAGATGGTCAGATAGATGGAATATGAAACACCTTTCATTTCCCAGAAAAAATAGAATGTAAACCTGTTCAAAGTCAAGTTAGAGAAGTGAAGAACTTTTTTCTGATGTCCAATCTGAACTTGCCCAGATGCAGCATTATTCCACTTCCTCATGTCCCGTTGCTGATCATCAGAGGGAGGAGACCAGGACTTCACTCTCTACTAACCCCCTTGAGGAAGCTGTAATGTACCGTGAGATCACCTCCTGTCCCAGGTTGAGACAATAGGGTTAAAAAAACTTTCTGGGGACTAGAAGATTGTTATTCAATCCCATAATTCTGCTATCTTGTTATAAGCTCACAACAAGGTCAGTTTGCTCTCTTTTCCTCCTCCTCCTGCCCTGGGTGTGTGTGGCAGGAGCTACTTTATCAGGAACGTGTAAGCAATAGGCCTCTTGGATGGTGGAGGAGTTGGTGGCGGGGAGGATTGGAGGACCATTTTTTTGGGGATGGGGAAAACTTCAAGGGGGTTTGCCATGGTAATTGCTTTGTAATGTCTATCACTGTGTTCTCTATCTCTAAATACAATTCTGTATTTTCTCTCCAGTTTGATTTGAGAGTTTAATTTCTGTCAGCTCTCTTTAAAAAAAACTTCGACACCTCTGTTCTCAGATTTCTTTTTCCTTCTATCCATATGTCAGTCTGATGTAACCCAACTGTGACGTTTTCCTCATTCTTGATCTTTCATGGTCACTTCCATCTGTCATAATTCTGCAAGTGTCTGTGTGCTGCTTGCTCTTGCAGGATTACATTGTGGTTCTAAGTGGTTACAAAAAAAATAAAACACTGAGGAAGGAGTCAAAAAGTCATCACAGTACTTTGTAACAAGAGTTAAATATATAATCCTGATTTAATTGACTTACAGGTGAAAAGTGATTAAATATTGTCAGTGTTTAAGTCACTACAGCAATAAACTGAGATTTAAAAAAATATATTTCTTACTAACATAGAATCATAAAATAAAGTAGGTTGGAGGAGACCTCTGAGATCATCCAGTACAAATATATCTTAATGTTTTCTATCAGAGATCATAGAATTATAGAATCATAAAATCAACTAGGTTGGAAGAGACCTCCAAGATCATCCAGTCCAAATATATCTTAATACTTTCTATCAGAGATCAGAGAATCATAGAATCATAAAATCAGCTAGGTTGGAAGAGACCTCCAAGATCATCCAGTCCAAACATATCTTAGTACTTTCTGTCAGAGATCAGAGAATCATAGAATCATAAAATCAGCTAGGTTGGAGGAGACCTCCAATATCATCCAGCCCAAACATATCTTAATACTTTCTATCAGACATCAAAGAATCACAGAATCATAAAATCAGCTAGGTTGGAAGAGACCTCCAAGATCATCCAGTCCAAACATATCTTAATACTTTCTAGCAGAGCTATGTAATGCTGTTAAGTTTTTTTCTAAGTGTGTTCATTTTCTTAACTGCCACACTGGTAAAGGCAATTCTTTTGTTTTTGTAAAAGGAGAGTTCTCCATTTCACAGCATCTCTGTCTCAGAAAAGGTGCTCTTACCTTGTAAAATGCCTGTTGATTAGCTGCATAAAAATTAATCTCAGTATAAAAATCTATATATTGGTGGGTATATTTGTTAATGGGTTGTGTGGTCTGGTTTTAGAACACTTCAAATCTAGGGTTTTAAAATTTAAGATCATTACTTTTCCATTTTATTTGGGAGAAAAAAAATGTTGGTTTTTTTTTTTCCTTTCCCAATCCTTCTAAGATAATTTGCATCTTCTATTTATTGAGGCAGTGTCCAATTCTGTATTTACACAGCAAAACATCTACTGATTGTACAAGACTTTAGTCTGAGCAAGGACTGTATTTCTGATACTCATAGGATTTATGTTTGGCATTGTCTTATAATAACTAAATGACAGTGATGGCTTTTTTACAAACACAATCAATCTCTTTCAAAATGTAAGGGATTTTGTCTGGGGGAGGTGGAAAAGGTGAATATGCTTTCGCTGCTTGATTAATTGGTGTCATTACTGGTTAACTACTCTGATTAAATATCTATTTAAATACTTCATTTTACAGATGAAATATCTTTTCTTTTTCCATACCATTTTAATACCTGCCCTGCTCACTTCACAGTATCATAGCATACATTTGCATATTACTTCAAGTCCTTAGTACAAAAGTTATGTTTGGAGGCTCCATTAAAAATTAACCTATAGTTTAAAAGGAGACTGCTCATCATGATACCTTGAGTACTAATTCATCCCATCTCTCTTGAGGCACTATATGGAGGCAACCTATGTGTATTTGTACACTCCTTGTATTTCAGAACTGTTCAGAAGTTTGTTCATTTTAATAAAGAGTGCCTGTCTCTCAGTAACAATAATTCAGATAACTTATCTCCTCAAACAGCCACCTAAATCATATATCCAGAACTAAGAAGAATTAATCTGGATCTAGTGTCTAATGAAATATAATTCTTATTCTGTGAGATTCAACCCCAGACTGAGATACATAAATCTTCTGGCACTCTTTCAAAGTGTTCATGATTCTTCCAAAGGTGATTGTTTTGTCTAAGGATATCTACTTGTGATCATTGTACAGAGTTTGACCTTAGCTCGATGACGAATTTTTAATCATTTATTCTTTGTTGGTGGTTAAATGCTGTGAAATATTTTCATTCCTTTCACTCCAAAAAAAGAGCAAAGTTATAATGTAATTTTAGGGACCAGCATAGAATCTCTTTTGAAAAGTAATCACTGGTGCAAAGCAGTCTCTTCTACAGGGATTTAAATACCTGAGCAGCACTTCTAAATCAAAGGACACAGATTAAGGAGCTCAAAAATAATAGATGCTGGAAACCTCTAAGGGAAAAAGAAATAAAAATCCTTCTTTATTAAATTACAAACTTTGGAAAACAGATAGCCACTGAAAAAAAGCCCCCAAGTTTTGGATAGACTAGGAATACAGATGGGATTTTGATTGGCAGAAACTGAACAAATCTAAGATGTGATCAGAGTCACAAGGGACAGAAAGCTGCAAAACCAAGTGAAGGGCACTAGAACATATGAGTTTGTACACAATGAACCCACCAAAGAAAAGAATTGGAAAGCCTGAAAGTCTGAGGAGACCTGGTTCATCAACAAAGATTGCATCTCCCTNAACTCCACAGAAGACCATCCCTGGGCCACACAGTTGTCTCTCTCTCCCCCGATCTGTGACTGAGGGTAGTATGATCCCAGCTCTTTTCCTTCCCTCCTGCTTCTCTTCTCCATCATTCTCTTTATCTCTGCCCCCGCTTCTCTCTCTCTCCCTCTGTTTTGTCCAACCTTATCCTTTAATAAATAGTCTTGTGGTGATCTCAGGTCTCGTTTGCACCTTAATTTCACAACACAGAAATCCGTAAGAACAGGTCTTGCTCCTCTGGACAGAGATATTCTTAATCTCTGTTCTCTGGACATTGACAGAGTTTCCTGGGCTTTCAGAAAAACACATCTGTTAATGAACTTTCTGCATCTCTTGCAAGCTGAAGTTACTCTAACTGATCATTATAGAAAACATTTGATTGCTCCATCCAAAAAAGAAAAAAAAAAAAAGAGTTAAAATATGAAAAAGAAACACCCAAAAGCTTCAATTGTTTGGATATTAAAACAAATATTTATGTCAGCTAAAATAAAGTAATTTGTTTATTCAGCTTTGACCATGGAGTAAAAGGAAGAATGTGAAAGTTTATGTTTTTTTCTTCAAAGAATCCTCAGGCTATGGCAATTTTTTTTCCTTCATAATTTATTAGTCATAATTGGAAGAAAAAAAAAGGTAGAATTTCACTAGAGACCTTTTACTGTGGCAGGAAACATTCATTATCAGTCCCTATTGTCTGATTATCTTTTCACGTGGAAAGTTGCATATAAATGAAGCAAAAGTGAGAGAGTTTAACTTTGTACATACTTCTAGATGAAAGAAGAAGTATTTCAAACAGGATATGCATTTTCTAACCGACCTCCTGACAGTGAGCTGCCAAATAAATTAACTGCTTAACAGTAAGTACCTAGCTACACATTTTCTTTGGTGAAGCTTAGCATGAAGGACAAGGGACACTGCAAATATACTAAACCAAAATCATAGAATCATACTATCAACCAGGTTGGAAGAGACCTCCAAGATCATCCAGGCCAACCTAGCACCCAGCCCTATCCAGTCAACCAGACCATGGCACTAAGTGCCTCAGCCAGGCTTTTCCTGAACACCCCCAGGGACGGTGACTCCACCACCTCCCTGGGCAGCCCATTCCAATGCCAATCACTGTCTCTGGCAAGAACTTCCTCCTAACATCCAGCCTATACTTCCCCAGCCACAGCTTAAGACTGTGTCCCCTTGTTCTGTTGCTGGTTGCCTGGGAGAAGAGACCAACCCCCACCTGGCTACAACCTCCTTTCAGGTAGCTGTAGACAGCAATGAGGTCCCCCTGAGCCTCCTCTTCTCCAGGCTAAACAATTAAATTACTACTATAGGCGAACAGGCAATGGGAGTATCTAAAAAAAAAAACCTATACAGGGCATCAGGAACGCACAAAGGAAATGCAGATCATAGAGTTATAGAATCAGTCAGGGTTGGAAGGGACCATAAGGATCACCTAGTTCCACCCCCCCTGCCATGGCCGGTGTCTGTGTCTGTATTCTGCGTGGAGGAGTTCTGTGTGCAATGGGTTCTGTGTGCAATACCTTCTGCGTTCTCTGTAGTAAACTAACCAGGTAGAATCAACCTCATGGAAAGCACACAAAGCTTGATGGCTGCTGTTTGATACTAAGACAAAAGTCATACAACTGGTAATCTACCAGGAAGCACACACTGTACAGGCTACATGTGATAATGCTTCAATAACAATGTTATTAACAGAGAAAGCAAACAAACAAAACTCCATCAGTGTGTAATAACCATTCAGCTTTCTGGAACAAACTCACTTCAATATAAATATTGTAAATACGAATTTTCAAGCTGTTGTTCCAGGATATAATGTGTCAAACATTATCACAAATGAAAGAAAGTAAAATCTGAAAGGAAATTCCACGTTATTTTTGCTACAGGAGAACAGCAGGGACATTATATTTTCTTTTACAGCAATTTGTTTAGATGAGATAGTTCAAAAGTAAATAGCAGAAGTATCACCAAAGTGAGCATTCATCACTATAAGGACTGCTTGCTATAGCCAACATCAAATCTAGGAAGTTCTTCACAGAGAGTGATTTGCCATTGGAATGAGCTGCCCAGGGAGATGGTGGAGTTGCCGTCCCTGGAGGTGTTCAAGGAATAGAATAGACCAGGTTGGAAGAGACCTCCAAGATCATCCAGTCCAACCTAGCACCCAGCCCTATTCAGTCAACTAGACCATGGCACTAAGTGCCTCAGCCAGGCTTTGCTTGAACACCTTCAGAGACGGTGACTCCACCACCCTGGCTGATGCATTTAGTGCCATGGTCTAGATGACTGGCTAGGGCTGGGTACTAGGTGGGACTGGATGAGCTTGGAGGTCTCTTCCAACCTGGTTGATTCTATGATTCTAGAAGCAAGTCTTTGGAAGATTTTTCTTAAGGTCTGAATATCTCTCCTCTTTCTATTAGTCAAAAAATGTTCTGTGTTTGTCTTTATACCAGAGAAATAATTTTCATCTTTGCTATATGTGCATTTTTTTTTTCATACATTCCTTCCTGCTATTTTCTTCCTTTCCTTGTGGTCTGTGCCCTGTGTGCTTCAGGGATTTCTGATTTTCACTTATGCAGTTTCCTTTTTCTTATGATTTTGGTGACTTAGTTGATACACACTGTGTATCCTAGAAATAAGTGCCCATTTATTCCTACCTCAAATATATCTGAGCTCTCACAAAGAAATTGATGCTAGATGTGGAGACAAAGGCAGGCAGGTTAAGAAGCATAAATGTATAGAAATGAAAATTACCATTGCTACCACAGAAATAAAACAAAAAGAAGTGGAATGCACTGAAATTGAGTTTTCTCTACAAAACTCAATTACACCTTACTGACTATTCTGAACCAGCTGACACTGGAAACCAAAAGCAGTTTGAATATGATTATTTTTAAATCTGGACTATTATCATACATCTGAAGAATAACAGATGCTTGAAAAGTCAGGAAAAGCAATACAGGCAGTCTCACTAAGTCATCCTCCATAAGACATAGATAACATCGAGATGAAATGAATAGTAGAGGAACAGGAAAACAAAAATGAAATAAGATAAAATACTGAATTGGTTTACAAATATAAATAATGCCAGAATAATCTAATAGGTTTTTTTCTTTCTATCAGCTGACTCTCCAAAAGAAGAAAGGATTTAAAAGACCCAACCAACCACAACAAAAAAAAAAAACACAACCAAGAAAACCCAACAAAAACAAACATAAAAAGAATACAAAGAGCATTTTATAACTTGGATTTCATAAACACATTTACTTAGTATCTCAAAGTGGAAAAACAGGGATTAAATGGTGAAGAACTGAGAAAATGAGTGATAGCAATCAGTCCATGAGAAAAAATATGGATCTGGAAATTTGTCAGTGGCATTTCTTACTATTACCCTTGAGACCAAACTTAATATTTTCACCAGGTGGCCAAGAGAGCCAATGGCATCCTGGCCTGGATCAGGAACAGTGTGGCCAGTAGGACAAGGGAAGCTACTCTGCCTACATACTCAAAACTGGTCAGGCCACACCTTGAGTACCATGTCCAGTTCTGGGCTTATGAATTCAAGAGAGATGTTGAGATACTGGAAGATGTCCAGAAAAGGCGATGAAGCTGGTGAGAGGCTTGGAACACAGCCCTGTGAGGAGAGGCTGAGGGAGCTGGGGGTGTGCAGCCTGGAGAAGAGGAGGCTCAGGAGTGACCTCATTGCTGTCTACAACTCTACAACTGAAGGGAGGTTGCAGCCAGGCAACCAGCAACAGAACAAGGGGACACAGTTTCAAGTTGTGCTGGGAGAGGTCTAGGCTGGATGTTAGGAGGAAGTTCTTGCCAGAGAGAGTGATTGGCATTGGAATGGGCTGCCCAGGGAGGTGGTGGAGTCACTGTCCCTGGAGGTGTTAATGAAAAAAATGGCTGAGGCACTTAGTGCCATGGTCTAGTTGACTGGATAGGACTGGGTGCTAGGTTGGCCTGGATGATCTTGGAGGTCTTTCCAATTTAGTTGATTCTATGATTCTTTGACACAGGAAAACTCTGGAAAAAAATCATATTTGGCTAAGTCAGAAGCACTGTTTATATATAAGATGATAGAAATATCACTGCCCTTGAGGAATGGAGCAGTGACAGTGTCACAAAACCTAATGTTGTTGAACACAGAGCTAAGTCCTCTCTACCAGGAAGATGTTCTGCTATAAACTGAGACTTTGTCAGCTTGAAATTAAAACATTCAGACAAAGATTTGTACCAAATATTAATCTGAGACACACAACCAATGTGATGCATCTGATGAAAAAGCAAAGTACAATATTGAAGTTATTAGATTGAATCCTTTATATTGAAAACTTCACTACTTTAATACAAGGCACTACACTCACAAAACATCATCTAAAGTCCTATGTGTAGTGCTGGTCATTCACATTCAAAAAAGGTTAAATTAAGAATGAACAGATGCAGAAATGGCTCTTAACACAATCAGGAGAATTCAAAGCATTTTATTTTATGAGAGGAGAGCAAAAGAATTTAATTTACTTAGGGTACCAAAATTAAAGTTAGGAGAAGAGATATAGTTACATTACAAAGACATCAAGGGAGTAAACACTGAGAAGAGACAAAGATGTCAGGCTAAAGGATGGTGTTGAATGAGAACAAGCATTTGTTGTGTGTAATGAATAAATACAGTCTAGAATTTCAGGAGTTGTTTTGTCAGTGATGTGTAAGCAAAATTCCAGTATATTCTTGCAACACAAGAGATATCAACTGGAAATCTAATTCATTGTCATCTAAAGCCTAACAAATTTTCCATGGGGTGCCTGTGTGCAAAGAGACTGGATTCAACTATCCATGAAAACATTTAAATGCTATGATAATGACAAGTATATGGAAAAATGGCCCAAGGACTTGTGAATGTTCAATTTGTGTAATTGATCCCTAACCCAGTCTGCACTGACAGTAGGGAGCATTCCCTCCTCCAGGCTTCCTCTCCTTCATCCAAGGTCTGGAATACATAGGAGAGTTCAGCTTTGTGTGTAAAGACTGAAGCAAAGAAGGCATTCAGCAACTCTGCCTTCTCCACATCCTCAGTTATCAGGACTACCTCCTTGTTCAGCAGTGTCCCCACACCTTCCCTATTCTTCCTTTCTCTGCTGATATATTTGAAGACTTTCTTGTTCTCTTTTACTTCCTTTGACAGTTTTAGTTCCAAAAGGGCTTTGGCTCTCCTTGTTACCTTCCTACATACTCTGACAACTCCTTTATGTGCTCCCAAGTCACAAATCTCTTCCTCCATGAATTGTAAGTTTCTTTCTCCCCTGAGATTTCCTTGAGGAGCTCCTTGCTCGGGGAGCTCCTTGCTCATCCATGCAGGTCTCCTGACACGTCTACACGATCTTTTGCTCAGGGGAACACACCTAGCTTGGGCTTGGAGGAAGTGGTCTCTTAAAAATTAACCAACTGTCTTGGGCTCCTTTACCCTCTAGGGCCTTATCCCATTTGGTTTCTGCAAGTATGTCTCTGAAGAGCACAAAGTTAGCTCTGCAGAAATCCAGGGTTGCAATTCTACTTGTTGGTCTGCTTCTACCCTGTATAATGCTAAACTTACTAAACTACACTATGTCATGATCACTGTCCCCAAGGCTGTTCCCGACCTTAATGTCCTCAACCAGTCCCTCTTTATTAGTTAATACAAGGTCCAGCAGTGCACCTCTCCTTGTTGGTTCCTCCACTATCTGCATCAAGAAGTTATCATTGATACACTGGAAGAGCCTTTTGGACTGACTGTGCCTGGCCATGTGAGCTTCCCAACAAATATCAGGGTGATTGAAGTCACCCATAAGTACCAAGGAATTAGCTCTAGAAGCTAACACCAATTGTCTGCAAAAGACCTCATCAACATCTGCCTCTCGGTTTGATGGTCTATAGTTCAGTCTCACAGTATCACCAAGGTTGGAAGAGACCTCACAGATCATCAAGTCCAAGCCGTTACCACAGAGCTCAAGGCTAGACCATGGCACCAAGTGCCACGTCCAATCCTGCCTTGAACAGCTCCAGGGACGGCGACTCCACCACCTCCCTGGGCAGCCCATTCCAGTAGCCAATGACTCTCTCAGTGAAGAACTTTCTCCCCACCTCAAGCCTAAATTTCCCCTGGCATAGCTTGAGGCTGCGTTCTCCTGCTCTGACGCTGGCCGCCTGAGAGAAGAGAGCAACCTCCTGGAGAGAGTTGACCTGGATTGGGTGGATCCCTTCCCTGGTAGAACAAACTCACTAAAACACAGAGTTTTTGGAAGTCAGGAAAAAAATGAAATTGTATTTCTTATTGTTTAATACTTTGTAGAAGCTTCTTTGATTTCTTATTCTAAGAGAGCAAATCTCAATACTTATTTCATACTGTTACAGTATATATTGGCAGTGCCTGCTTTATCAGCACATAAATTAACACAGATGATGCTGAGATGCTCTTAATACTTTTAAGGAAATTAAACTTCTCAGAGCAAAGAGCTGATCTTTAAATAACTAAGATTATTGTGATGAGTTATGTAAACTGATTTTCCTAGATAAATAGCCCAGGTTGGTCTTCAGAGGCTGCATCAAAAATCTATATTGTTAGTAAATTGTGAATGAAAAATAATTATGTGTATGCTATGCTGTGAAAAAAACCAAACTGATACTCATTACTCTGTAGACTGACAAAAATGGAAAGGGTAAATAAATATGTTAAGTAAGATATCACTCAGCAGAAAAGGATACATTCATTTATTCAAAGCAAATCTGTACTAATATAAAACCTATTTAGAATAAAATTATTCTGGAAATAAATTGCACAAACGATGTTTTATTTTCTCATTATGGAAACTGAACACTTAAGTGGTTTTTTTGCTACTTCTTATTTGCTTGTGTCAATACAAAATTGGCTATATCTCATGGTGAAGGAGTTAAAAGCAAACCATACTCAGTAGTTCCCTACTGCTTGACATTCGTGAGCAACATTTCATAGAAGTTTTGTCACTTAAGAATAGAATAGAATCAGCCAGCTTGGAGCAGACCTCCAAGA
>WAAF01016992.1:48189-85325 GCA_013400475.1 Tricholaema leucomelas | reverse complement strand
CTAAACCATTCTATGATTCTATGATCAACCAAAAAAACCCAGTCCAGTATCCTGTATCTTAGAAGGTGGGATCCTTTCCAAAAAGCAATGCCAAGAAACATAAACCATCCTACTACTAAAGTCAATGAGTAAGATGGTGCAACGTCTACTTGTAGCAAAAGAAGCAGAAATACATAATGGAATATAATTCATGACTGGATTACTTAACTTCCTAGACCACTGTCAACAAGAAGCTTATGATGGAAACTGATTTAGTGTAAAACAACGTGGTGTCCATATGTAATTCAGATAAAATGTAAATTAGAGATCATTTGTGGATCACTTAGGAAAATGTCTTTGACAGATAAAGTGTTCTGAGTTATTCTTTTTAATACAGCAGGATGACATCTATGGGATATGAATGATTATAAATTCCATCTTGAAAGCAGCACTGCAACACTAAAAATATCCATCATGTCAGAATCTCTAAATGATAGTCAGCAGATCAGCAAGACCTGTTCAGGAGATACTCACTACAGTTAGTCTGTTTCAAAAGCAACAAATTTCTTCTATTTGTCTCCTGCCAATACATTTTTTAGATTTTCTGTTTCTTCAAGAGGGAAGAAAATTGCTACTTATGCCATAACTGAGTAATTCCTAGTTACACTGCTATATGAATATCATCAATAAGCATAGGTAACTCTTCTTCTCACAAAACAGTATAATAATATCCCTATGCATGATAATTTGGTTTGAGAACTAGAGTGACTACTAGGTAGTAGTTACCAGTCCCCTAATATGGCATAGAGACATGGCTGATGATTGATTCTGTTAAGTATTTATGTGAAAGGCTTCAATGTATCATTTTATTTACTTTGATAAAATTAGGCAACAGGTGGAGAAACTTTGAATCACTTAGGCAAGACACAGAATATAGAATCAATCAGATTGGAGAGTTGGTCTCTTCTCTCAGGCAGCCAGCAACAGAACAAGGGGACACAGTCTCAATTTGTGCCAGGGGAGGTATAGGCTGGATGTTAGGAGGAAGTTCTTGACAGGGAGAGTGATTTGCCATTGGAATGGGCAGGGAGGTGGTGGAGTCACTGTCCCTGGAGTCGTTCAAACAAAGCCAGGATGAGGCACTTAGTGCCTTGGGTATCTTGTATGAACATGGAACCTACATAGAAAACTCTGTGAAAGTGTTATTGAAAATATTTTGTTTCTTTAGGTAATGTGCTAGTTTGAAGCAAGCTAGAATGTTTTGTTGAGAAGGACTAGATTACAGGCTGGGAAAGGAAAACAGTGGTGATGTCTACTTCCCTCATAGGCTTACTGAGATGTATAAGAACAAAAATCAAAACATAGATAAGGCACTACTCCTGCTGGGGATCTCCAAGCTGCATCTCTCTCTCTAACCTTGCCCTCCATTTCTCTGACTAATCCACTTTGCTTCCTAACCCCCTGGCCGAACCTCCATTCTTCCTTGGGACTGGGGTAAGGTTGAGAGGGGTAGGGGGAAGGTGAGGGGTGGTTGAGAGCCCCTCCTGGGGACTCAGGTTTCTGGGAGGGGAGTTGTGTTTCTGTATTACCTTTTTACCTTGTCTATTTCTGTCTATAACTGTATATACTGTGAATATCTGCTTGTACATTGTGCCAGCTGTAAATATAAGCTTCATTCATATTTCCAGAGCCGGCTGAGTCTAGGCTGGGTGATTTCTAAAGTGAGGGGGGGCAGGGGACACCCCAACCATCACAGGTAATGACAGAAGGTAGACAAAGGAAAAAAAATCTTGGTTTTACTGATCTAATAGTGCTGTAACTCTATTGATTTCTGTCAGATTACTCTTGCTGTTTGCAGCAGACAAGATAAGATCTCTGTCCCAGCATACCTTCACATATAAACCCTTTCTGGAAAGTTAATGCTTTTCTACTTCCTTGGAAAGTAGCAAGATATTTTCCACTTAATTCTATCTAGTTTTGACTTCAAATATCCTCCTACTCCCAATACAGAAGGAGTACTTTATCATCTCTAATGGGAATATGGGCTGGATGACTACTCGTGTTCATTGTCTTTGAGCAGCATGCCTCAGACTACTGTGTTAGAAACATAGTATTTATCCAAACCCCACAAAATTATGTGTGATGAAACTGCAATGGATGTAATGACAATATTTCAGTTACACTGACTTACACAGTGTAGATACAGTACAGGTGGGTGTTAGTGCATTTCAGATTTTTAAAGCTAATTGACAATAAGGAATTATACCATGTAAACCAAGGCAAATGTAGCATGATAGACGTTGTGTGAAAGTGCATAGAGGTGAATTATATGTTTCTGACAGCAAAAAAAGGTATAATGGCTGAGTGGGATCCTTTAAGTCATGTATGTGTAAGTGATGGTGGTAAGAACAGCAATGTGGTGGCAGTCCAGCAATAATAATGCTCCTAGAAATTTCTGTCTCCCCCCTCAAACTCATGTCCTGAGTATAAAGGTTCACTTAGGAAATAATCCTTAAATTCATTTATTTTCTCTTCCCTCTTTCTTTTAGTGCAAAAGTCCTTCAGTGTTATCTGCCTCTGAATACTACAGAGTATTCTTAGCCACGTCTTTCTGGACAGCTGTTGTGGTAGGCCTGATACGCAAAATTAGGCTTATACATGTCCTGCCTTGCCTAGGCATGTTTTTCTGCTCCACCAGAGAGGCGGGTGCGGGAAACAGACACAAAAGAACCTGTAGCCACTGAGTCTGGCCTGCCCAGGGTCCTGTGGTGTAAGGTACACACACTTAGCTTGTGCCTGCCTAATGCCAGGCCTGTGCTTTTCCCAAATTACGGAAAAGTGAGCCTATGGCTTTGCCTAATATGGTAAGGTTTGGCTAACTGCCATCCTGGCTATTCTTGTGTCCAAAGGGCAATTAGTCTTGGCCCTCATTGATAACAGGAGATATGCAGGTGAACAACCTGCTTTGGCTTCCCTGCTTTGCTTCCCTGCTCTTTGCTCTGCTCTCTCTGCTGTGCCCAGCCCTGCTGCTACTGCACACTGCCTTATTGCTTGCCTGGTAAACCCCACTGCCACGAGTTACCAGGAGCAGACTCTGGATGCCTGCACACAATCGGCCTGTGTGGCCAGTGTGACATGGTGCTGAGACTGCAGGACATCTGCCTTCTGCACCTGAAAGTCCTGTCTAGAATTCCTGGACATATATACAGATCGTCCAGAAGAAGCCAGGAGAACAAGGTCAGAGATTGTCTGCGTCCTTTCCCCAGAAGCCAGGAAGGTTCAAGTCTTGACATCCAACAAGACAAAGTCCCCTGAAAGCATTTGGGCACTGTCTGGACTATGGTTAGTCCCTGCAAGGTTAATGATAATAATCTGTGAGTAAATGCTTAAATGCCTCTCTGTAATTCTCTCCTGCCTTCTGCCATAGAGCAGAAAGAGCTTGAGCCCATCTACTGGGCAAGCAGCGTATTGACCACAAGCGGCATTTGGCTGCAGGGACCTTCTCTTCCAGTTCAGTTAATGCTTATATATTTTGCTGGTTATGACTAGATCTAGATATTATCCATAGAATGTTTCCATAACCGTGTAAGAACCAAAATATTATTAAAATGTGTGGTTGGGGGTGGGGAGAGTTCTGAACAGCAAAATAAATTAATAAGCAATATTAATTTTGGAAAATATCATCTCGCATCAATTAATTTCCCCTCCCCAACAACAGCTTTTGAATTTTTTTCTACTATTTCTGTGATCCAGTCCTAGTGCTCTCACGTGGGCACCAATATTTGTTAGCCATCTGAGCCCACCTCTTCCATGAGCTTTGCTTTACAGAAAAAAAGGTGCATCTTTACTTTCTGACGGTGATTAAGATTTTCACTTCCAGCATTCTGTGGGAAGAAGTACAGGTATGAGAACCACATGTGAGGGAGTTCACATCATGGCCAGGAGAGACTGCACTAGAGAAGATTTTTAGACATAGAAAAGGTTTTCTGCAGCATAATGCTGCCCACATTCATATTTAGACAAAGGTGGAGACTAACTATGATTAGAAATGGTAGTTGACAATGCTTATTTCATTTTGTAATGAAGAGAATTAGTAAAACTATTGAGGAGCAATGATTTGTTTTGCTGGCTTTATAAGTATAAAATCAAATCTTGATTCCTATACTATGCAGTAGGAAGAAATTCCAGCAGGCAGGTTACATATCTTTCATACCTCCAAGAAACCAGTGTTCCCTAGCTGTACCACATCCTTCTCTTTCCAAGTGATGTTGAAACCCACAGAAGTGACACTGATATTTGCCAAAGAAAATAACAATGACTTACCCCTTTCCTGCTTTAAATAAGTGTATTCTGACAGTATTCCCAGTGCAGAACAGAGAGATAGGAAAATATGACTGTGGAGTATGCTGGAATACCTTTGTTAGTGGAGTCTAACCAGCTCACATAACTAGACTGGTTAGACATGAGCAAATCAACGTTGTTCTATGAGTCTTTGAAAGTTTCTAAGCTGCAGGTACAGGCTGATGTTGCCACTTTTGTTCTTAAATGGGTTTAGATTGGTCTGAAAGTGAGCAATACAATTGCATAATTTGGTGTATAGAGATAACCTTTATGTAAGTTATTCAGAGTAGTCTCAGATGAAATAAAATGAAATAAAATGAAATAAATGCAAGTTTTTGGGGAATATACAAAAAAGACTAAGTGGAGAAACACTATACCTTTATGGCAGTGTATGGCAAGGGAAATGAAATGGTTATGCACAAGAGCAGAGTAACACATTAAAATTCCTCCCACCTCAAAGTACCCTGCTACTGGCAAACAGTTTTCTTACAATAAAAATGTGAGGTATTAGCAACAGCATATCTCTCACATGCAAAACCTGCATGTAACTTTATAATATCTGTTTTTATGTTAGTATGAAATTAGAATTTGTATGAGAATTGTAAAATATACATAGTAACATTTTTACTAAATGTATTTAAAATGAAATATTATTCAACAGGAAAAAATGGTTTGACAAGAAAGGAAGATTTCTAAGACTTTGGGTCTTAGCAAAGAGGATAAAGGAAAACTGAGAAACGTTCAGCAGCTATGGAATTATTTGGGCTATTACTGCACCTCATCTAAAGACCATGTAAATAATGCCACAACTTCAGTGATTGTGGATCTCCTTGTACACCTCCTCTCTCTTGCAGTTCACTAGGTGAAACAGGTTTCAGTGGCTGAGGCAGTCATTAAGCCATGGTCTACGAAAATGCTGGTGGAGAGCATGGGCAGTGTCAGCCTGTCTGTTTGCTTTGTGAATGGTTGGGCTGAGATTTGCGCCGTCATTTGTAACTGTTCATGTATAACTTTTAGTTATTAATATTCCTTTATGAAACAGTACTTTTAAGTAATGTGAAAGATGCTTGTAGGTCATATGTGATTTCTTCAGTGACTTATTTTTTTCCCTATGTTTGCTTTATTTAATCTATCGTAGTACACATGAGCAAAATAAGAATATAACTAAATACAGAAGCAGAACTGAGAAATACAAGTGCACTGAATTTTGCCAGTGTTATTACCACAAACCTTTCCTAAGAAAGGTGGTATTTTCCCCCTATTCTTATCTGAAATTATCAGAGGTGAGAAAAATAAGCTCTGCTGTGAAACAGGTGAGCAGCGTTTGCAAAAGGACACAGGCACAGCACACGCTGCATTTTCAAGCTAAAATAAAGCAGGAGTTGCTGCTCTTGCTTCCTGAAGCGGGGATTAATCATTGGAAGTCCTGCTGGACTGCCAGCAGAAAGTGGTTTTGTTCAGGCTACCGCAGGCTGTTTTATACGAAGTAATTGGAGGTGAACAATGTCCCTGCCGAGGTTGTCTTTAGCGTATAACCCCTGTTGGGGGCTGTTCTGAAGCACAGGGTCGCGCACCTGTACCCGGGAGGCTGCATCGCGCCAGTGCAGGTGAGACTGTGCCACCGCGCCGGGCGAGGTGCCGAGGAGGCCAGCTGCGCTATGGAAGAGTGCTCCAGGATGGGCGCCAGGGACCGGGGCGGGCTCGGCTCGGGGCCGGCGGGACCGAGCGGGATCCGGAGGGGGCGGCGCGGAGGGGGCACCGCGGGCTCTGCTGCCCTCCCACCTCCCGCCCCCTCCCGCCGGCCAGGGCAGTCGCGCCAGCTGACGAGGCGCAAACTTTAGTGTCCCCGTTCTGAGAGCTGCGCTCGCCTCTGGCGTGGCGTGCGACGGCTCCGAGGGCGGCGGCACCGGTTGATACAGTAACCCCTCGGCGGGGCGTGGAGGGAGCCGGGCCTCCGCGTTGCCCTCCCTCCGCCGGCAGACGCGGCGCTGATCGGAGACAGCTGCAGTGCCCCGTACCGGACGGTTCAGCGCTGCCTCGGCGGCGCCGTGAGGGAGCAGTCGCGCGTCTGGGCGCCCCAGCCGTGGGACACCATGAGCCAGACGCAGCCCTACACCCCGCGGAAGAGCAACTCCCCTGCGCCCAGTGCCCGGCGGAACGACAGCCAGGACTACCTGCTGCTGGACGCGGATCCATGCGAAGAGAGCGCCCTGCCACCCTACGCCTTCTACCCCGTGTGAGTCGCCCTGGGTGGACCGGGGGTCTCTTTCTTCCCGCGCGGTCGCTGAGCGGACCGGGGTGTGGGGTTTCGCGTTAACTCTCGTGGGAGTGGAGAGGCGGCGGCTGGACAGGTGTTGGCAGGCAGGGTCCGGCGGCGCGGCTTGAGCCCGTGGCCGGACTTGCTGGTAGGGACTCGGGCATCGTTCCTCCGTTCCTCGTCTTCCTCCGGGGTAACCGTGTTTGCGAAAGGCGGAGGAGCAGCAGGGGCACCCCTGTGCCCAGCTGGCAGCGATGTGCTTGCAAGGCGCTGACCAGGATACCTGCCCCGCAGGGGAGGTAAAGGAGATGTTCAGCTTGCTGTTGAGAGTGGTGCGAGAGATGTCGGTCGTACTTAAAACTGACGGTATCTGATGGGTTTAATATAGATAAACCCATGTTGACTCCTGTAGTCGGTTGCTCGCACAGAGAGAGTGCACATCGCAGGCGTGTTCAGAAACCCGTAATCTTTTCATTACTGCATTTTGTCAAGACCTTGAAGCCTTGTGTAGTTGCATTCTTCAAGTTTTGCTGGATGGCTATCATTTAAGGTAGGGTGTAAGAACATACACAATCAAATTTAAATGAAACATCAATTATGAAGATTGCAGGAATTGCAATTTTTAACATCCAGGTCAATTATCACTCTGTGTTGGCAGTGTCCCTCTGTTTATGTGTTGCCAGCATGACTTCTATAATTACCACTTGTTAATGCTTCTGAGGAGAAGCTATCCCACAGAGTGGGAAAAAGCATATTAAGCCATGCACGATGAGTTCTAAAATCTCAGGTTATTACCAGAAGATGTGTACTTTTTTAATGTACAAACTGTATTTTGTTGCTTAACTGGTAAATTCCAGTTATCAGCTTCGCAGGTTTTGCTACTTTATGCGTGAGGGACTTAGCAGCCACTTGCCAGCCACTTGGATATAGGGAAGGAATAGCAGTAAAGAAATTGGTAAAAGGCACAGTATTTGATTATTTATAAACTCTCATAAGAACTACCATAGTTTTCAGAATTTGCTGCTTTATTGCTATCTCTGTCTTAATAGGCTACTAATTTGAAATGCCCATGTTGCTATAGATGCATACATTGTTGTACCTTGTACCTCATCTCAGAATATATGAATGCTTTGAGAAGAAAAACCTCACAATGATTCGTTCAGAGATTGGTTCTGACTAGCAGACTTTATCTGTGAACTAATATGGAAATTTTGAAGTTCCTTTACTGTGCACTGCTTCAGATTGGTTGTGCAGCTACAATAGGATACATTTTTGCATAAGCGATTCAAAGCATCTGTTAAAACAAAATTTGCAAGGCCTGTGGAGTGCTGCCATTTTCAGTTCAGCAGTATAAACCTGTGCTAGCACCTTAGTCCTGCACACAAGTGTGAAGATCACCTCTCATCGTCTCACAGTGGCTGGCAATAAGGAAAGCCTACGTCCTTGTCAAGTTGCTCTGTAGAACTATGATAGCACTGCAAACAGGAATTTATCACCAATTATGTTATGCCAAGGCCTTAGATGGCTGATCCTTGCTACAGGTAGGTGCAGGACTCTGGAGTCCTTCCCTGACCAGAGGTATTTCTATGTCATTTCTATCTGTCTTTGAGAGAGTAGATGTAAAGCTACCTGATAGGCACGATGGATATAAATTTGAGGAATGTGCCCCTTTTCAGATGTATATAACTGCTACTAAAAAGAGTGCTTTAGTAGGCAGTGTTTGTTTTTTAGATGCACGTTAGCTGTGGGGAAGCTGCCATTTGTTGCCTCCCTGGATGTGGAAATGAACTGCGTCACAGGCACCTGTAGGTAATGCCTGCACACCAATGCTGCAAGGACTTTGGCTGGCAGAGGTGACTGCAATGACCATCGGCCCCTCCAGGTTATTGTGACTGCTAAGCACAGGTTTTAAGTTTTCCTGTCTAAACTTCCAGGTTTTGAGTTTTCCTGCCTAAACTCCACCTACGCCAGATTTTAGGTGTATTTTGCAGATCTGCCTTTTCAGCCAGAAGCTGCTGGTTTTACTACTATCCTTCAAATCACCAAGAGCATTACCAGTTGGCCCATATTTAGGATATGATACTTATAAACTTTGTCATCTACATGCAGTAAAAATACTTATATCTGCTTTACTTGACAATACTTAGATGACAACTATTTCCTGGTGTTATGGTGAGAGTGTTGCATGAGACTTACATAATTCATCTGCCTCTACAGATAGGAAGTAATACCAGTATTTTATGCTTGGATGCAGTGTGTGTGTTGCACTTGTCTGTACACTGACATAATAAAAATAAACAATAAACACCACGAGTATTTATTCTCTAGGTATTTCTACAGACATGTGGCAGCCTGGGGAGGGGATCATGTTGCCAGGTGCCATATTTTCCTGTGAAAATCCTTGCATGGGTCTTTGGTGCCCATTGGGTTGTGCGTCTAAACCATGAGGTTTATGGGTCTGTCCCCTTGAAATAGAGCTACATGTTCCTTGAGCGGAAATGTTTTGTCTGCACTTAGATGCAGGCACAAGAAAATAACCCCACAGATTACATCAGCTGATGTATTAAAATGCTTTAATCAAAGCTACTTGTATTTGCTTAGGGCATTTTTTGGTGTATCCAATTGCTAAGGGTATTCTTTTCAAACTATCTGGAAATTGATAAGTGTCATTTGCAAGTGCAGAACTGCCCCAGAAATTTCTCGTGTGATTGTAATTAATACAGAATAATAATGCAGAGTACAGCTAATGTTCAAAAAAATCCTGAAGTGTACCTCCTCTTTAACATGCTGAGTGGGCAGTGTGCTTACTGGTGTCATATGGTATGTGACTGGTGTCATATGGTATGTGACTGTTGTCTGAAAAGCAGTCCTGATACCAAGAAATAGTTTTCCTCTAGTGGTTATTTAGTGCTAGCTCTGATGTTACTGTGTGTTGTTTGTAAACCATGTTTTTCAAGGGTTGTTTTGCGACTGCCTCTAAGCGATGTAGTGGCTGGATCCTAAAATAACTACATTAAGAGAACAGCTTCTTGTACTTGGAAGTTAAAGCCCTAATCCATCAAACTACTGCTTTAGTTCAGTGGTATTACTTCCAAGCCTTGCTATACAGTCCCTTTATTACAGCAAATAATTGCCTGTTTAATAATGGACATTGAGTTTGCCTTTTGTTCCATGGATGATTTTTCAGGTGATTCATTGTCAAAAAGAGTAGTTACTTGAAAAATCAGAGTGGTTGTCAATGGTCAACCCAATTGACTCAGTGTTGTGTGGATGAGTTCAGCAGCACTTGTTGAGTTATTCTGTTACATTTAGGGTGAAACAGTACAATGTGCTTAAATCTTAAATTACTTGTGAATTTTGAAACATTTGAAATGTTGGACCTTGTCAGTGTTAACTGACTCTGTGAGTAACAAGTTCTGACAGTCTTCCTCAAATATTTGAGGCATTCTTTGAATCTCAGTACTTGTGCTTAGCAAGGCGCCTCATAGAAGACTCACGTAAAGGCTGTGAAATTGGTACCTTTCTGGAGAACAGCTATTTGTTAACTATGTCTGAGGTAGCTGCGGGCTCTGTTGCAAACGTTTGAGCTTGTCAGCTGTGCCAAGTAGAGTCACACAGCCTTTCAACATTAAGTGGAGAGAAGGCTCTCGTTGTTATTTGCGGTGTGGCGCGAAATGGGACTTTGTGCTGAAAAATCTTAGTTTCCTTTTGAATTCGTAACCTTTGGTAGGAAAAGCACAATTCAGGCAATCTCTGGCATTTGTAATTAAACAGTTTCCAAAAGATGAGGCTACATTTATGAATTTAGTAATTATATATGAGAAATGATGTGCATATAAATGCTTTCTTCCATCTAGTGATTTTTTTCACCCTTAATATTTGTGGCATGCATATTTGAAGATTACTTCCTGCAATTCAAAAGTATGGGTATGTATTTTGGGTTTTTTTTGTATTTTTTTCCCCCACATGCATAAGTATTTTATTGGCAAGGAGCCTGAGTTCCTAGCTTAAAACAGGATGGAAAGTGCATTTTCAGGTCTAAGTGGTGATGTGCAGAGGGATTTGAAAGTGACCATACTTGCATGTAAACTTCCCTACTGCAACGATGTTATTGAGGAACAGATTGTCGTCATACTAAACTAGTGAGAATACACTAATTCAGTCAGACATCTGATTATGTTTTTTATTTATACTTTGAAATATTTTGCACTGTGAAAAATAAATATGTTTTCTTATACACCTGAGGAAAGATAATTGCGCGTTAGAACATCACTTGTAAAGTAAATGAGGCACACAAGTTATCAGCTGAAAGCAGAGCAAGGAAAGAGTCTGATGTGCGTAATTGTTTTGAGATGTAAATTATTCTTCAGCATTTGTGGTTTTCAGATCAAGTGCTCCTTGGCACTGTCTCAAACTTCAGTACGCACTTAAAAACCCTTTCTTCGTTCAAAGGTATTTTTAGTAATTCCTGCGCACAATGTAACAATTTCTGCTATTGGCATAACATCATTTTTTATCTCCAACCTCAACTATCTTGCTTCAAATGACCTGTAAAATTATCTTCCACACTCTTCATTAGACACAATCTCTTCAGGGAGTACTGTGCAATGTGGCAGCTGTTTCAGATTGCTAGTCTCTTTGCTGAGATGCTGCATCCTCTGAAAACATGTTGCAATAGTTTTGCTGATACCTAGAAGAATTTAGAACAGTTATTGCTTAGCAGAAGAAACACTCCCCTATTCAGTATTTCCTGCTGGTCACAGGAGGGAAAAAATGTCTGGATCTTTCATATTCTGAGTGACTAAATTTAATCCTCCAAGTCTTGGGTAAAAGAACATCATCATTATTACAAAGCCCCAGGATTTAGTTCCTCTTCCAAAAGAAATAGATATATTTTGATCCTTTGGCCTGACAGGTTAGTGAAAAAAGAACAAAATTAAAACCAAAATCAGTCTCATGGTCTGATATTTCCTGCCTCATGAGGAATAAGTAACAAAGGGACCATAACTGTGTTTAGGTTGTTCAATAAAGGTTTCCTTTTTAAAAGTGGCAAAGCAGATCAACAGGTTTTAGTTCGCCTTGGAGAGCTGTGGTCTCTAAAGTGTCGTACTGTCTCACCTGGGCAGCTCAGTCTGTAAAGTGCACAGTATTGGTCAGGGACAGGTGCTGTTTTAGATGGTCTTCAACATATTCCATTCCAGTATATGTACAGATCAGACTCAGTGTTCTGTAGCTGGAGTTTTTCCCCCTTTAAAAAAAAAGAGTTTGTGCAGAAACTGGCACACAGCCTGAAAAATGCTTCTCAAAGTCAATTGAACCACACATGCCCCTTTTTGGTGAAGGCCTGTGGGCTTTGTTTGGTAAGGCACTTTTAATGTTCCCAGTGTGTTTGTGTTCACAGAATTACCAGTGAACTTCCATTGGTCATCTGCATTACCTGAACAGTTTCCTATGCTAATACTTCCTAATTGTTTTTTTTGTTTGACTCATTGCAGTATTTCTGTAGGTTTATTTAGACTCTTTTCTGAAGAACAGGTATATGTGTAGATCACTCTTTGCACAGTTACCAAGTGATTGAAAATCACCTCGCTGTGGGACCTCATTTTTTAACCCTGGAAACGTTCTGTATTAAGTTATTTGTTAAATTTGCATGAAGAAGGTGGAGTAGTGACTAAGAAATGTGTGGGATATGTATGGCATACTGTTCACTGTAAATGTTAATAACAAGTGTGTTCTTTGTCAAACACTCTCACAGCACCACTTGCCACCACAGAAACTAAAGATTATATTAGTTACTTGAGGATTTCCTGCCGGCTATCAGTATGCCAAATAAAGGTGACTTGGTGTGGTAGATCTACTTCACCATGCTGTGTTCAGACCTTCCAGCTCAGCAAATATGAGCAGAAGAGATTTTTGGCAACTAAAGAATTTTATGAATATAGTTTATAACTTGTTGTCATACCACAAACTGTGATGCACTGCAAGACAATGACTTAGCAAAAGGCTTCAGTCTTGAAGTGCGTAAAAGGAGTCTCACGTACATGTTTGTGCCCATGCCTGTGAGTGTAGGCACTTTCACACGGAACCTACTTAACAAGAAGCTTAAAGGATTTGTGTCAATAAGCAGTACTTAAATGTAGGTTTTGATAATTAAATGTGGACAAAAAATGTTGTTGATAATTCAGTTACATGCAGTTTTCTCTCCGGCGGTTTAGCATTTTAATCTGACAGTAGAATGGTTATTTGTTTAGCAGTGACAACATCAAGACATGATCAAGTATGCTATTTTTAGTGAAATAGATGATTACAGAGGATTATGTGAAAATGACTGACTAAAGTCTGAATTTATTTTCTACATCCATTTCTACACAGCTACACTTTTCCCTACTGTTACTACCGTTGACAGCACGATTCTATTACCCCCCCTCCAAGCCTAATATAGATAAATGTTTGTCAATATTTAAAATGAAAACCAAGCAAAAACAACAAAAAGAAACGCTCAAAAAACAACCAACAACCTCTCCCCCCCCCCCCCAAAACTGAAACAAAACAAAGCAAAACAACAAAACAAAAGCCAGCCAGACAAAACCAAACCCACAAAAACCCCAAGCATTGACACTAGGAATGAATTGTGTGATTTGGTACAGGAAACCTGTGCTAGTTTGAAGCAAGCTAGAATGTTTTGGTGAGAAGATCTAGATCATAAGCTGTGAAATTAAAACAGTGGTGATGTTTACTTCCCTCATAGTCTCACTGAGATGTATTAGAATAAAAAGCAAAACACAGATAAAAGTCACTTGGCTCACTTCGCTCTCGGCTCTTCACCTGCTGGGTAGCTCTGGGCTGCTGGCTGAACTCCATCTCACTCTCTAACCTCACCCTCCATTTTCTTTTGGCTGATCACACCTTGCTTCCTAACCCCCCTGGCTGAACTTCCATTCTTCCTTGGGACTAGGGTAGGGTTGAGAGGGGTAAGGGGAAGGTGAGGGGGTGGTTGAGAGCCCCTCCTGGGGACTCAGGTTTCTGGGAGGGGAGTTATGTTTCTGTATTACCTTTTACCTTGTATATTTCTGTCTATAACTGTATATGCTGTAAATATCTGCTTGTAAATTGTGCCAGCTGTAAATATAAGCTTCATTCAAATTTCCAGAGCCGGCTGAGTCTAGTCTGGGTGATTTCTAGGGGGACACCCAAACCACCACAAACCCCAAGTAAGCAGCGCAGCAGCAGAACTGCATATGGGGAATTGTGGTTTTAAATGCCTTCTTAAAGGTATGTGGGAAGTTGTTTTCTGCAAGAGTTGCATGNAAGCCTTCTCCTCTCCAGGCTGAAGAGCCCCAACTCTCTCAGCCTGTCCTCATAGCAGAGCTGCTGCAGCCCTCTGATCATCTTCGTGGCTCTCCTCTGGACCCGCTCCAGCAGTTCCATGTCCTTCTTGTATTGGGGGCTCCAGAACTGCACACAGTACTCCAGGTGGGGTCTGACGAGAGCAGAGTAAAAGGGGGAGAATCCCCTCCCTTCCTTTTGTTTTTTAAAAAAGTTACTGAATTGAGCAAAATGGTGGCATTGTGGATTTGCTGGGTGAAAAACTATTGTGGATGCGCTACTTTCTTTTAATGCAGAATAGTAGTGATGAAATAAAAATGAGAAATGGTTCTAATCATAATAGCAGCGTTCATGAATCACCGAGGAGTAGATGTGATGCCTGCCTCTTCACTCAAACATGCCTTCAGTTGTGCCCCAGTCATGCTGATGTTAACGTTCTTTCTTATATATTGTAAATTAAAGCAAAACTAACCTTGCCTGCTGCAAGCTCAGAAGAATGTGGCTGCGGTTCTGTTTTTTGTGCTTAGAAATTGATTAAATGCTGATTTTAATGTAAATACTTACCCTAGTGAAGAGATTAAAGAATTGAGGATTAAAAGAAAAAAAATTTAGTATCTGTGAGGCCTTCTCGTGCAGGTAGACCAAAGAATTGTGAACCAAAAGTTCATGATTGGTGCAAATTGGATTTAAAAATGTCCCAGAAAAGAGAATACGGATCACAAGGTCTGGTGCTGCAGCACTAGCAATTTTACAGCCTAGTCAGACTGGAGAATGTCAGTGAAATTTTCCTGCTTTCTTACCAAATCTTGAATGAAGCAATGGGCTCTCCAAAATAGCACCTCGTGTTCTTCTGAGTTAAGCCCTGGTCTGGGTGTTCAGCAGCTTCATATTACAAATTAAGTCTCCTGACTACCTGCCCAAATAGCTCTTCGCACAGGCTTATGCCTGGCTTGACTGAGGTATGCCAATAGTTGTGCAGGTTGTATCTCTGAGCTGCACAGTAGACCTCATGTATTTCTAATCAGTTACTGGTTAATTGCTGCTAATAAGGGCAAAGTACTATGGAGCCAGTTAAACTGTTCCTTTGAAAAGAGAGTAGCCTGATTTCAACACAATGTGTAGGAATCCTCTGTGTGCAAGCAGGTAGTATCTAACTCATGGGTTGGTTGGTTGGTAACCAGCATGAGACTGAGGAAGTGTTGAGAAGACTTGGCAGCCACAGCCATCCTTCTTCCTTCTGAAGTGTTCATTTTATGCATCCTGAGCAGCTTAACTGTCAAATAGGTTTGTGACCAGATGATGGGCAGGGCAAATTACACTGCTGGTCTGTTGGTTCCCATCTTCTGTCAGCACTGGTGTTAGTTGAAATGGTCACACGGTTATGCTGATTTTTCCTCCTGGCCCTCTGGATTTCCTCTGTCATGCACACTGACTGAATTTAGGAATGATGACTGATTGCTTAGACACTTTTCAAAGGGGAAGATTCCCTTATCTTTGAGGA
This sequence comes from Tricholaema leucomelas, assembly GCA_013400475.1. NCBI lineage: Eukaryota > Metazoa > Chordata > Aves > Piciformes > Lybiidae > Tricholaema lacrymosa > Tricholaema leucomelas. Next base: position 69,921 of record WAAF01016992.1, on the reverse strand, counting down.
GTCATTTATGTTCTCTTTCTCTTCTGTAAGATTTTTTGCTTGCAGTGGACATGTTTCAGCTGTTCTAGAAGTGATTTTTCTGTTCTCTTTTTAGAACAGTTAGCCAGGTCAGAAAGCTAAACTCTGTTAATCCTACCCTGTGTACACCTCTTGGGCCTGCCAAGTGGTAATAATCCAATACTTGGTGCTTTTTGTAAGGCTCTTGAACTGCATTGCAAGCAGATGATGCATTGCACACAGTCCAGCTGTCAGCCGTCCAGCTGCTGAATGCTTGGCAGCAGACACTGCAATTCTTACATCACCAATGCTTTAAATCATGAATTGTGTCAATTAACCACCTCTACAGCACCTGGCACGTTGAAGGAGCATCCAGCAGCTCTACCACCAGTGTAAACCCAGGGATTGCTTTTAACTGAAGTGTAGCTTGTGGGAGGGTGCATTGGGAAGCTTGGAAGGCCTGTTCACTGCCGCTTACACCGTGAACATTATAATTACCATTTCTCTGCCAATTATGGTGTGGAAAAGTGCCCTCCCTTCCGCTTTCACCCATGCACCTGCCAGGTCACACATAGCACACTTATGAGTGCAAGCTTGTGATAGAGACAGTGTCTCATACATCTGATCGTTTAGTGGTGGGCTTCTGTGTCTGTCCCACATGAAACAGCTAAGCTCAAGAAAGATGTGCGTTGACTTGCAGATTCCAGCACCTGGGGAGCTTAGTGCCATGAAAGATCCAAATATTAGTTAAAATAGTGGGCCACAGGGAACTTGTCTACGTTTGTTGCATGTGCCAATATTTACAGTCACGTTCTGTGAGTTTCTAACCATGTTTAGTGATTTATGTGGGATCAGAACCACTGTATTGATTATTTATAATCCTTTCAGAAAGCACAGCGAGCCTCTTTGAGAATTGTTCCTAATGAACTGGATGTTAGGAGGAAGTTCTTTACAGTGAGGGTGGTGAGACACTGGAATGGGTTGCCCAAGGAGGTTGTGGATGCTTCCTCCCTGGAGGCGTTTAAGGCCAGGCTGGATGAGGCCTTGAGCAGCCTGCTCTAGTGGGAGGTGTCCCTGCCTATGGCAGGGGGTTGGAGCTGGATGATCCTTGAAGTCCCTTCCAACCTAAACCATTCCATGATTCTAAGTGTTTTTCATGACTGAAGACTATAAACCATTTTTTTCCTTCTGTTTTGCTATGCAATGATTGATTTTTTCCCCCCCTGTATTAGTTTAGTACCCCCCTGCTGGCCTTTGTTTTCATACAGTATTTCCTTAAGCTAGTTTAAGATTACTTTCAATTTTCAAGTGCTTAAAACAGAAATTACTGAAATATCGCAGATACTTCAGGTTTATTGTCTGCACTTCTGAAGTTTTTACCCATGAATTGAAGATGTTTTTCCCTCTCTGTATTTATTAATTTATATCTAATTCCACTAAAATTATTCCAAATATGTTAAGTGTAGAAGGATTTTTGAGATGGTGATTTAAAGGTTATAGAGCTTTATTTTGGGCATACATGGGAGTCTTCTTAGAAGTTAATATAAGAGAGTATAACACTGGTAGCTGTTCTTGTGCTTCAAGAATCACAGAACCACAGAATGGTAAGGATTGGAAGGGATCTCTAAATATCATTGAGCCTAACTCCCCTGCCAGAGCAGGATCACATAAAGCATATCAAATAGAAACAGGTCTAGCTGGACCTTAAAAGTCTCTAGCAACAGACTTCACCGTCTTTCTGGGCAGCCTGTTCCAGTGCTCTGCCACCCTCAAAGTAAAGAAATTCCTTCTTGTGTTTAGGTGAAACTTCCATGTTCAATTTTATGCCTGTTACCTTGTCCTGTCACTTGGGACAGAAGAGTCTGGCCCCATCTTCCCCATGCTCATTTGTAAGTGTTAATTAGATCTCCACTCAGCCTCCTCTTCTCCAAGCTTAACAGACCCATCTCTCTTTGCTCATATGATAGATGTTCCAGTCCCCTAATCATCTTAGCAACCCTGTGCTGGACTCTCTCCAGTAGTTCTTTGTTGTCCTTGAGCTGGGGAGCCCAGAACTAGACACAGTACTCCAAATGAGGCCTCGCCAAGGCAGAGTAGAGGGGGAGGAGAGCTTCCCTCAGCCTGCTGGTCCCACTCCTCATAGTGCCGTTGGCCTTTTGGTCACAAGGACACCTTGCCAGCTTGTGGTCATCCCCTTGTCTACCAGGGCTCCTATGTCCTTTTACTCAGAGCTGCTTTCCAACAGATCAGCACCCAACCTGTACTGATACATGGGGTTGTTCTTCTGCAGATGCAGTGTTTAATGAAATTCAGAAAGAGCAAGTGTATATTTCTCCCTGTCCAGCTTTCTACACTGGATGGCAGCACGGAAGTGAAGGACAAATCTGTATGTTCATAGATCTGTCTGCACCATCTTCACTGTCTGGATTTTGTTTTCCTCTGTCCTGTAGGAGCACATGGGCTTTATAGAATTCAGATTATGTATAGAATTAAGATGCTCCACTGTACCAGGGAGGTGAAATTAGCTGTGTTTGATGACATACTTGAGGACATTTGCAGTAGAACTTGTCAAATTTCCATTTAGACGTTGAAGTTCTGCTCTAAATTATCCTGACAGGTCAGAATCAAAAAGTAGGCTGGTAAATGACTTTTCTCCATTGTAGTTCATCTTTTCCTCTGCCTTTAAGAACATGTTTCTTGTTAATTTCTCAAGACAGCTTTTGAAGACTGCTGCTCTCATGGCTTTATCAAATATGCCTTAGAATCTATATTTCTTCCCTTACAATATATGATTTTGTTTTCCTCTCTTTTTGGAAATGTAGAAATCTGAACTAAAATGTGCAACAGCTATTGGCAAAAACTGGGTTGAAGTGCAATAGTCCTGACAAAAGTTAGCTAATGTAACTTCATTGTCAGGTGCTGGGGATGGGAGGAAATTTTCCAAGGACTCTAGATACTCTGTATGACCTCTAGTTGGTATTCTGACTACAGAGTCTTAAAAGCTTAATATCTCTGGGAAGTTTGGGGTGCAGTTTGAGTCCCATGGATATCAGTGAGACTAAGTCTTGCTGGCCAGGAAATGCTAGGGATTTACATCAACGTAACAGATAATATGAAGGGAGAATAACTGTATCTTGAAGTAACATCTAAGCAACAGTTAAAACAAGTGAAAATTGGAGTTGGAGAGGAACCTAAGTTTCTGAAGGTATGGTCTATTCTATTTAAAATATTTTCCACAGCACTGCTAACAAAAAGAACCTCAGCAATAGCAGTTTCTCTGGAAGGTCTGCAGAATGAACACTGCAGATAAAGTGGAAGAAGTTAATGGTCTTTGCTTTTCTTTGGAGAGGAATTTTAGAGGATTAAGTTGGAAAGCTGTTTAATCATTTAACATCTGATGTGAGCACATTGGTAGGTAAACAGCAACTGATGTGATAGCGAAATTTCAGCACTGCTTTGTATGATAAAATAATAATGATCTTACCTAACAAGTTGATATATAAAATATACACTGGGATTTCTTACCCCACAGCCACTTCCAGCCTAAAATCAGCATCAGGGTCTAATACATAACAGGAAGGAAAACTTTTTAGAAAGCATCTAGGCAGGGATTTACAGAACAGTAAGGTGAATGCTCTTAGTCTTGTGAGGATGTCTGAGGGTCACTGTCTTGGCTGCAGATTCAGTGATCATGTATTGACACACATTAATTAGCTTGGGCAGTTTGTGTCATCTCAGCAGTTGAACCACATTCTTGTTGCCTGTAACTAGCAAAGGGTCCTTGCATCCTTATCACTGATGCTTCCACGTGTATTTTCTCTTAACTAGCAAAGTGTCACTGAAAACCAGCAAAAACACCCCAATTAGTATGGTCTGGAACCTGGGAAACAGAAGACTGTCAGAGAACCCAAAGAACCACACTTGCTGGCTGGAAGACCTGTGCCCAGAATAAACCACTTGCGTTCTGAGCGTGCAGAGTGAACTGAAGAAAAGCTGTACCTTTAAAGCAAAGAGAGCAAGCAGCTGACCAACAGATGGTTAGTAGGTGTTGCTGTGAGGCATAACTTTCATATTTCTCTGTAAAAATGCCCCTAGCACCCACTCTTGTGCACCTTTGTGCCTGCCCGTTAGTATGAAACCTGGCGTCAAGGAGTTCAATTCCTGATTTCAGTGGCAGTAGGATCAGGTTAGGAACCCTTGAACTCAGGATTGAGCTATGAGGTGGAAGAGAGCAAGAACGCTTCTGTTGTGGCTGTGTATACCTGAAAATACTAGTTAGAGAATGTGAGAGATGGTAAATATCAAATTATGACTGTTAAATACTTTAGGGAAATAAAAAGCAAGCTCCTGAAAATGCTGTATCTGGAAAGAATCTTTCAAAGGAATGTGGAAAGTTAGAGATGTATAAAATAATCACAGTCTCACAGTATTACCAAGGTAATCACAGATCATCAAGTCCAAGCCATTACCACAGAGCTCAAGGCTAGACCATGGCACCAAGTGCCACGTCCAATCCTGCCTTGAACAGCTCCAGGGACGGCGACTCCACCACCTCCCTGGGCAGCCCATTCCAGTAGCCAATGACTCTCTCACTGAAGAACTTTCTCCTCACCTGAAGTCTAAATTTCCCCTGGCATAGCTTGAGGCTGTGTCCTCTTGTTCTGGTGCTGACTGAGAGAAGAGAGCAACCTCCTCCTGGCTACAATCACCCCTCAGGTAGTTGTAGACAGCAATAAGGTCTCCCCTGAGCCTCCTCCTCTCCAGGCTAAACAATCCCAGCTCCCTCAGCCTCTCCTCGTAGGGCTGTGCTCGAGGCCTCTCACCAGCCTCATTGCCCTTCTCTGGATGGAAATGCTTTTTTGTCACTTGTCTTCAGTCATCAGTCAACATCATCTTAAAAATTCGAGGTAATTTCCAGAAAATAGCAAAGTCAGCTGCTGTGTGTTTTCTTGCCCTGGAACTGGACATTGCAGAATGGAGGAGAGGTACCATTAAACTATTTTCATGACACTTTCCATATGCAGCACCTAGATATGTTGACTAGAGCAACCTTATATCCCAGGCATTATTTCTGCATGAGAGCTGACTCTCCATTTCTCACACTTCTACGTTTACTGATGCTCCAGAGAGCACATAGTATAACACTTACAAGACGATCATGAGGAAAAAAAAAAACCTCTCCTGCTAAGTGAACAAAAGTTCTGAGTGTAACTCTGCAAGTGCTTTTTTTTCTTCCCCTCCCTTCCCTCTCTTTTTAGACTTGGAAAAAAAGAGCAATTCAAATTTTCTGGTAGAGAATGTATATGAGCACTGTGTTCTCATTTTCCAGAGTCCTAGGAAATAAAAGTGAAGCCTGAGTAAGTTTATAATTTTTGTTCACATGCAATATTACTGCATTTGTATCTGTTTCCATGATAAAAACCTCTACTAATTCTATTTTTCTTTTTAAGGTAAGTCTTGACAGCTTGTCTGGTCCAGAAATATTAACCGTTTACTTTTGATCCAAAGTGTTTCAATTACATCTGAAATAGGCATGTGTAACTTTGGTTGAAGCCACACTAAATTGTATGAGAGTCAATTTAGTATTAGCTGGTTTTATCCCCACTCCCCTGCTCCCTGGGCTGACTGTACAGGGGCCAGTTTCAGCTCTCTGCTGAGACTTCCTTCCCCAAATGCCTATGTGGTGTGACTCCCTTGGCAGGCAGCAGCGTTCAGGCTCTATCTGTGTGTTTGTGTTTGGCCCATGGTGTTCTCTGGAGAGACCAGTCCAGGCATGGAAGTTGTGACCAAAAGTATAATTCTACCTCGCCTCATTGGGAAAATTGATCTGTGGAGCTGATGCAAAGTCACACATTCTAGATGGGTTACAAATCAATCGTACAACTACTTTCTTCTCCTCCACGTTGTTAAGCTTGAATCTGAGAAAGAGTGCAATAGCAACCAAGCATTGGCTTTTAAGCCTTTGTTACCTGAATATGGAACAGAATAACAATGTTATGACATCCTGGGGTGCCCCCCAGGTATGTCCTCTGGGATGGATCTTGGTCCCTGTAGTTTCCTAGGGGAAACCTGGGACCCCTCAAACTATGACAGTAATTAATATTTGTATTAATTTGGCCCTGGCCCCTACGCAACTATATATAACCTTTATAACTTTTGTATTTGGTTGAGAAATCATCTTCACAATGGGAATGGTTACAAAGGGTTTGAGAAGAGCAAAAAAGATAAATCCAAAAGCAGTGACTTTTTCCCCACTAACAAAAAGGAGGTTAGTTTCTGGAGACTTTAGGAATATAGCATTTACTCACAATGCTGCTTGCTGACGGTGAGAATTTATCTTTTTATTGGGAAATCCTCCTGAACTGCTGCTTATAATCCGTGTGTGTAGGGGGGTAAAGACCCAAGAGAGAAGAGCTTGTGCTCTCTGCAGTTCACCTATTTTGTCAAAGTCACCTAATTTTGTTATATGTTACCAAACAAAAGGCCAGAATTAATAAGCATAATTTCTGTGCTTAGACAGGACCAAAAGTGCACCAGCACCATGTCTGTGCCCAGCATGTGGCTTGGGAGAAGGGCCCATGTGCATTTACCAATCCATAGGCCTGGGAGGGTGAGGTATCTCTCTTGGCTCACTTCATCCCAGCTTCCCTGTTATCCCCCATCCTGTCTTCAGCCAGGAGCATAGGGGTTTTGGATGTACTGCCACATATTTACAGTTGCACCACAATATCAGTGCTCAAATTTTTTTGTGTTTATGCATCAGTTTCAATAAATAACCCACAGAAAGATTTATTTCTTATTTCTTTTTTTATCCTAATGCATCTTTTGGCAGTAAGATGACGCATGGGGTGTCAAACACTGTGTTGCAAGACTCACAGTATCACCAAAGTTGGAAGAGACCTCATAGATCATCAAGTCCAACCCATTACCTCAGAGCTCAAGGCTAGACCATGGCACCAAGACCCACGTCCAATCCTGCCTTGAACAGCTCCAGGGACGGCGACTCCACCACCTCCCTGGGCAGCCCATTCCAGTAGCCAATGACTCTCTCAGTCAAGAACTTTCTCCTCACCTCAAGCCTAAACTTCTCCTGGCGCAGCCTGAGGCTGTGTCCTCTTGTTCTGGCCCTGGCCACCTGAGAGAAGAGAGCAACCTCCCCCTGGCCACAACCACCCCTCAGGTAGTTGTAGAGAGCAATAAGACTCGTTTCAAGTCAGGCAGAATAGGCATCTCAATCCATAGTTGTAACTTCACTGTAAAATGCCAGCTAGTTGGAACCACTCTTCTGTCTGCTCCTTGTGTTTCTTCTTGAGGATAAAGCCCTCGAGGGTTTTCTCAGTGTGCTTTGGAACTTTATTTTTCCAATGGGAAAGTGAACCTCTTGATTTCCATTTAGGTATAACAGTTTTGTCAAGTGGTTGCATAAGTCTCTCTAAGGTATTCTACTATTATTGCCTAACTGGATGGCTACAACCATTAATGGCATTGTCAAATACACTACCTCAGGGATTTCTTCTATTCTGTAGGATCAAAGGAAACCTGGTGTCAGGGGATGCCAGGGCTTTTTGCTCTCTTTTGAGTGGTGATGGTGAGCAGAAAGTTCTTTAAATTTTACAGATGTCACTGGAGAGTATTCTGCAATTATGGAGTAACTGTTACACGTCTCATTTTATGTCTTTGATCTATCAAATCAGGTCTATTTTTCACATTGTGCTGTGTATTAGAGCCATTATTACATCCCAGGTCAGAGAAACCTCAATGATCTTTTCTTGCTGGAATTGCATGTAGGACTTGCCACCAATTCTGTTTTCACTAAAAGTGTCCCTGAGATCAGGGTATCAAGTCCTTCATTTGTGCTTAGCAGGGAACAATAAACATCATAATTGTTTCTTTATTCTTATAAAGTAATTGCCTTTCAGTAACAGTAATTGCAGTTATTAGAAATAAACCAGAGTAATTACTCTTCCCCCCCTTCCCATTGTCTTCCTTTTTTTTATGTAAGCAGACATTGAAATGCAAAGCATTTCTGTAGTGATTGTTGTTTTTCCTGAGGTTGTATTGCACTGATTTATAGTGATTTTTGGTTTTGTTGCTGTGCAGAATGCCTATTTCTTCATTCTACTTTACAGGATATAGAGGGTAATATCCACAGAATCACTCTGCTCCCTCCTTGTTTTCAGGGAATTTCATGCATTTAAACTGTTTTTAGTTTTCTTCTGGGTAACACCACTCAGCTGTTCTTTGTTGAATATTGGCTTTAAAAAAAAAAAAAAGCAATTTTAAGGTAAATTTTATCACATTGCTTTTTTTCCCCCTTTTAATTAACAATTCATCATATTCATCTAAGGAAAATTACTTCTAACAGGTGCGGGAAGACTACAGGTAGACACATTTCATTATTTTCCCACAAGCAGAGGAGGAAAAAAAATTAGTCTCCTGTTGACATCTTTATTTTATCCAAGGAAAAAAAAAATATTGNCCCTCTAAGTCTTCTTTTCTGCAGACTAAAAAGCCCCAGATCCCTCAGCCTCTCCTCATAAGCCATGTCCTCCAGTCCCCTAATCATCCTCGTAGCCCTCTGCTGGACCCTTTCCAGCAGATCCCTGTCCCTCTTCAACTGGGGAGCCCAAAACTGAACACAGTATTCAAGATGAGGTCTCTCTTATTGTTTTCTCTGACCTGTTGAAAACTAGAGTTGCTTGTTAATGGCAGCATTTCATCCTTGGTTGAGTTACAAATGCAGATTTTCTAGGAGATTTCAGTTTTGTAGACATACTTGGGTGGACCAATATTCCTAGTCGGTGATGAACGCATTTCATTGTGTTAGAGTGTGCTAGTTTGAGCCTAGCTAGCATGTTTTGGTGAGAAGAACTAGATCATAGGCTGTAAAGTGAAAACAATGGTGAGGTCTACTTCCCTCACAGTCTTGCTGGGATGTGTAAAGAAGAAAGGCAAAACAAAGATTACTGCACTTGCTTCTTCTCTTCGCTGGGGAGCTTTGCCTGCTGGGGAGAAGCTGAGGCTGCTGGCTGGACTCCATCTTGCTTTCTAACCTCACCCTCCTTTTGCTTGGCTGCTACACCTTGCTTTTAACCCTGATGGATAAGCACATTATTGAAATGTGACTGCTAGACTAATTATATCCATTACCTTATGGAATTGGTTTCTAATACTCCAGATCTGTTTTATGGGTAACACAATTATCTCTGGGTTAATTGCTGTCTGTAGTACAGTTACACGGACAACTGTGCCTTCCTGTTCTTAGACGTTGAGCAGAATGTGTGCGTGCTGCTTCTGGAGGAGGGAGTTTGCTGTTGCCAAGTCCTGGTCACTCCTCTAATTCCAGTAGGTTTCCTCTTGCTATTTTCTTTTCAGATACTTAAGACCTATAGGGCCTTTTCCATACTCTGGCCAGTCCTGAGGTGGTTGGTTGTCATTTTCCTAATCAGTTGTTTACGTGGCTTTCATTCCGTGTCAGTCCATTTTATCCACAATTCTATCTACTCGTAACTTACCTTATTATTTAGTTCTCCATCAATTACATGAGGCATTTGTACTCAGCATAAAGGATGCCTGATGTCAAAATCTGTACTTTTCTCCCATCCTTATTTATTGGCAGTGTTCTTCAGTTCAGAGCCCTCACTCATGACAGCTGAGCAATATATAAAGGAAGGTTTGTGGAAAGATATTACATTAGAAAAAAAAAATTACTTTTAATAATACTTCAGCATGAAGAACTCTGAATTTAGGCACTACATTTAGAAATGGATGCTATTTGATGACATCCTAGGATTGTTATATTTTCTACCTGCAGTTCTCTGAAAAAAGTCATGCAGAATTATTATCAGTGGTAGTGATGAGTGGGTTAGATTGACTTCAGCTACATTTTATGTTTGTAGTCAGATTTCCAAGAAAGAAACAGACACTGAATAGCACTGAAAGAATTGTTCAGGTTTTGGTTATAATCTAAACATGGACAGACATCATTAAGGCACAGTTTGCTCCTTTGTTACAGTTTGTGCTAGTTTGAAGCTGGCTAGAATGTTTTGGTGAGAAGAACTAGATTACAGGCTGTGAAAGGAAAACAATGGTGATGTCTGCCTCCCTCATAGGCTTGCTGAGATGTATAAGAACAAGAATCAAAACATAGGTAAGGCACAACTACTCTTGCTGGGGAGTTCTGAGCTGCATCTCTCTAGCCTCTCTGACTAATCCACTTTGCTTCCTAACCCCTGGCTGAACCTCCATTCTTCCTTGGGACTGGGGTAGGGTTGAGAGGGGAGGGAAGAGAAGGTGGAAGGGTGCTTGGGAGATCCTCCTGGGGACTCTGGTTTCTGGGAGGGGAGTTGCGTTTCTGTGTTACCTTTTACCTTGTATATTTCTGTACATACAACTGTGTATACTGTAAATATCTGCTTGTATATTGTGCTAAGCTGTAAATATAAGCTTCATTCAATTTCCAGAGCTGGCTGAGTCTAATCTGGGTGATTTCCAAAGTCTGGGGGGCAAGTAACACCCAAACCATCATGCAGTGTTAGTTCAGTGCTGACTGGAGGGCATGCTGGTCTGCCATATCCCTGTTGCAGGCTCGCTGGGTTTGTGTGGTACACTAGAGCTGATAGACCATGAAGGTGTATTTCCTCTCATCCAGTTAACCATTTTTCTATTTTCTTGCAGCCTCTTCTCTATTTACTTGTGTTGCATGTGGAAATATTGGGGTAATTTTAGTTGCCACACTGTTTCTTGCTTAGAATTCCTGTGTTGCAGCTGGCTAGGTTTTTATTGCCAATCTTCTAGGGAGGGTAAGAATTATTCTGCTAAGGTTCTTAATTTTTGTGTGTGTTTTTCTTAGTGTTCCTGGTTTAGAACAAGCAGTAAACTGTGTGAATAACTAAAATTAATAAAGGTTTACAAAAATGAAGTGAAAATAAAATATTTAGGCTTGTTATCTTTTGGCAAGATTTTTCTGACCATACACCAGAGGAAACTGCTAGCTGGAAAGCTGCCTTAGGCATTTTACGTTTACTTTTATCACCCTTTTCCAAATCCTCTCTAGCTTTTATCTCGGATATGATTTTTGTTTCTCTGACCTTTTAGCTGCTACTGCGCCCTGTTTCCTGGAACTACGACTCTCTATGATGAACTGTGATCCTGTAACAGTGAACATTATATCTGACTCATGTCAGAAGTAATCCATACCACTTAGGAGAACAGGGGAAAGGGAGAAAAGGCAACCCTGTGAGTTCGGTCTGAATTCCATGCCAGTGTTTTACCCTGTGCTTGAACCTCTGCATGGAATTCCTGGGTTGCTGTATTGAATTTAATTACGTTCATCATCTGGGTGGAACTCATTAAACTGTGTGTTACAGGCTTGTTTTTCCTGCTTTTATAACCATATCACAGAATTACCCAAGTTTCCCTTTCTACTCCCACCCTGCTTTTTGAAAATAGATGGCATAAATGGAATTAAAGAAAGTTCCCCCTTGTATTAAATGATCAAGGCAGTAAGAGCTCAGCAGAGCTCTCAGCAACATCACAGGCTTCTGTTACCCTGTCAACATACTGTTGTATTCTTTCTCAACTACAAGAGTTCTGTGAGTAGATGATGGTTGGACCTTACGTGTGTAACAAGTGTATGAAGACAGTAAAGAGTTTCTTCTCTTTCCCCATCAAAATCACACCCCCAAGGGGCATTGTAGCTTCTCATCTGTGCTATTTTGAGCCTAGCTAGCATGTTTTGGTGAGAAGAACTAGATGATAGGCTGAGAAATGAAAACAATGGTGAGGTCTACTTCCCTCACAGTCTTGCTGAGATGTGTAAAGAAGAAAGACAAAACAAAGATTAGGTCACTTGCTTGCTGGTTTCGCTGGGAGCTTTGCTCTGCTGCGGAGCTCTGGGTCTGCTGGCTGAACTCCATCTTGCTTTCTAACCTCACCCTCCATTTGCTTTTGGCTGATTTCACCTTTGCTTCTTAATCCTCTTGGCCCAACCTCCATTCTTCCTTGGGACTGGGGTAAGGTTGAGAGGGGTAGGGGGAAGGTGAGGGGGTGGTTGAGAGCCCCTCCTGGGGACTCAGGTTTCTGGGAGGGGACTTGTGTCTGTATTACCTTTTTACCTTGTATATTTCTGTATATATATCTGTATATACTGTAAATATCTGCTTGTAAATTGTGCCAGCTGTAAATATAAGCTTCATTCAAATTTCCAGAGCCGGCTGAGTCTAGTCTGGGTGATTTCTAAAGTTGGGGGGGGTGGGGGATACCCAAACTAGCACATCATCTAAGGAAATGTTGGGCCCCGGTGCCAGGATATGGTTCATCAGTGTTACTGAAAGATGCAGAGAAGGACAAGAAGATAGGACCGTGCCTCTGTCCCACAGGTACATAAAAGGGGTGGCCAGGCTAGCCAGCTTTATTATTTTGGACCTTGTACTTACAGAACTGTTTTACGTGGGTTAGTTTTTTAAATGCTACTCACCACATGGCAGTTCTTATCTTTAAATGTCAACAGACATCATTTAGAGAGCTGGACAGTCTAAGCATGAATTTAGGAAGAACCAGTGTGCCTTAGTCGCACATTTTAAATACAAGTCTACAGAAGAGCTGAAGCAGAAAGCGCCTAAGCACCCCCTTGTTGTTACAATAATACGGCTAAGTGCTGTGCTTTAGCATTTGGCAAGTGATTGCAAACATAAGCAAAGCAGTTGAGTTGGAGTATGACATTTTCAAACAAGGCCCTACAGAGATAAAGACAAATATTTACTCCTTGAGCTTAGATCTGTTCTCTGGAAAGAAGAAAAGGCTCTTGGGATTTTTATATTGACAAGGTATAAAGTTGGGAAAGGAAAAGCTAGAATCCAAGCAAGCATTGTCACAGATGGGTCCTGTTTGCAGGCCTGAAATCGATTTTACTTCCTCTGTTTCAACCTATACTGACTAATATGTTCATACTTTATTGCAGTTGCATGGTTTTATGGCTTATTAGTGAGAAGCAAAAAAATTAGGGTTCCTCTAGTATTAAATTGAATGAGTCATGGAATCATAGAATTCTTTTGTTTGAAAAGACCTTTAAGGTCATTGAGTCCCATAATAATTATTTGAGTTGATATTAATCATAGAATCATAGAATCAACCATGTTGGAAGAGACCTCCAAGATCATCCAGTCCAACCTAGCACCCAGCCCTATCAGTCATTGCTGTCTACAACTACCTGAAGGGAGGTTGTAGCCAGGTGGGGGTTGGTCTCTTCTCCCAGGCAACCAGCAACAGAACAAGGGGACACAGCCTCAAGTTGTGCCAGAGGAGGTATAGGCTGGATGTTAGGAGGAAGTTCTTGCCAGAGAGAGTGATTGGCAATGGAATGGGCTGCCCAGGGAGGTGGTGGAGTTGCCATCCCTGGAGGTGTTCAAGAAAAGCCTGGATGAGGCACTTAGTGCCATGGTTTAGTTGACTGGCTAGGGCTGGGTGATAGGTTGGACTGGATGATCTCAGAGGTCTCTTCCAACCTGGTTGATTCTGTGATTCTAGAAATTTTGCAAAGCATATAAATACAAGTTCTACTATTTAAGACTACTGAGCAGTATTCATATGATGTGTTAGAAGGATAGGTAACCAAAGAAGCATTATACTTACATTGCACTACTTGTTTCTGTATGTGGAGTTTATCAGGCATGATATAAGGCTTGAAAACACTTGTCAGTTTTGCAAATTTAAAAAGGGATAAAACCATGGGTTAATTTGTATGTATAGAGACAGAAAGATGATTTGGTATAGACAAGCAGTGGGACTTTGTCTGCTAAGAAGGTATTAGGCTACTGTATGGCATTAGAATGATGCTTCTTTTTGCCACCTGAGACAATTCAAGTGTGTCAGTGGTGAGCAGAAGCACTGACAGTAGAGTCAATGGAGAGGATCATCATGTTTCATGCCTAGCTGAAGGACAAGAACTTGAAAATGAGGACTGCTGAGTACAGAGAAAAAATGGCCACCTAGTTGATGTAGAAGAGCAAATAAGAGTACTTTAGCACTAAACCCTAAACCTAAATATATCTAGAGACGCATTTAAGAACATAGTGTGTATCTTGGCTGTAGTCAAGTTGTTGAAATATTTACTGCCAGAATGCCAGCCAATCCTAGACATGACAGACAGGAAAGATGGGAAAAACAATCCTGTAGCTTTTCTGCAGTAGCCCTGAAATTTCTGGTCTATGTTATGGACAAGTGTCAGCACGATTTAGTACTCTACCATCTCTTCAGTTTATCTACTATAGGTGATTTGATTTGGCTAGGTGTTGCTGTACTTATGCAAGACTCTCTAGTTATAAAACATGCAATATGTTTTTTGCACTTCTCCAGATACCACTTTTCATCTTGTTGTATAGGCTGAAAAGGTCTGTGTGAATTCTCCATTCTCTGGATGAATTGCATTCTTACTGATTACACTGCTTTCTGTGTGTATGTTGTGAGGGTTGCTGTGGTTTGATCTGAAAATATTAGTCAGGATTGGAAGGGACCACAAGGATCATCTAGTTCCAACCCCCTGCCATGGGTAGGGACACCGTAACCTAGATCAGGCTGGCCTTAAACACCTCCAGGGACAGAGCCTCAACCACCTCGCTGGGCAACCCATTCCAGGGTTATGGTGAAGAACTTCCTCCTCATGTCCAACCTGAACCTACCCATCTCTAGCTTTGCTCCATTCCCCCTAGTCCTGTCACTCCCTGATATCTTGAAAAGTCCTTCAGCTTTTATTTCCTTAATTCTTACCCCCCCTTATACTCTGTTTTGGTATTATAACCATTTCCCTTTCCATTTATTGACAAGGTTCTCATTTTTCCCAACTCAGAAAACTTTACCTGAAATAACATTAAATTACTTTCCTGTTGCTCTTCAACTGTATTGTAGCAAACAAACAAAAAAGAGGATATATGGCTGAAATGACTTTGTGAAATATGACCAAAACATGATAAAAAATAAGCTATGTTTTAGTCAGAAGCTCAGAAGAAGAATTACAGGACTGTCCCTTAAAATGTACGAACACGTTGTAAAAGGAATAGGGAAATGTGGTGGTTTGGGTGTTACCCACCCCTTCACACTTTGGAAATCACCCAGACCAGACTCAGCCAGCTCTGGAAGTTTCAAATTAAGCTTATATTTACAGCTTAGCACAATATACAAGCAGATATTTACAGTATATACAGATATTTTTACAATATAAACAGAAATATACAAGGTAAAAGGTAATACAGAAACACAACAGCCCTCCCAGAAACCTGAGTCCCCAGGAGGGGCTCCTAACTGCCCTTTCAACTTCTCCCACACCTCTCAACCTTACCCCAGTCCCAAGGAAGAATGGAGGTTCAGCCAGGGGGGTAGGACGCAAAGTGGATTAATCAGAGAGATGGCAGAGAGGCTAGAGAGAACTGCAGCTCAGGCAATGTCCCAAGAAGAAGTGCGACTCCTCTATCTGTGCTTGGGTTCTTGTTCTTATACCTCTCAGCAAGCCTATGGGTGAAGTAGACATCATTCTGTTCTTCTTTTCACAGCCTGTGATCTAATCCTTCTCACCAAAACATTCTAGCTAACTTCAAACTAGCACAGGAAAATACTACAGTAAATTTTTTCTGAAGGTAAAAGAAATTTCATTTTCAACAAGCAATCTTTCCTTTGCCATTCCAGTTTTTAATAGAGCTATCAAATAGGAGTGATATTTCATGGCTGGGAAATGTCTGACGCAGGCTGTCCTAAGAGCAGTACAAAAAACTGCAGGAAAAAAATTGAAGGGAAGAATAATTAGACAAAATGAAATGAAATACATTAGATGCTAGTACAAGACTAATTGTATATGAATAGGAAGGACACTAATTTACCAGAACTCAATAAAGTAGTTGATATAATGTTGTATAGGAAGCTATTTGTTAACTTGGAAAAGATTGTCATAAATTGGAAGAGATTGAAGAGATTGGTTTTGTGGAAGGCAAAACCCACTGAGTTCTGGTTTCAAAATGTTTAACTTCTGTAGTTTTTTTCTTGGTGTAACTCCTTGCTTTGTCTGAGACAATACAGAACATTTAAAATGAAAACTGATTTGAAAACTGTTCTGTGTAGTGGAAATTGAGACTGAGAATGAAGTCTAATTCCTTCAAACTTTTCTCAAGAGCTCTTATTTCTGACTTCTAACAATTTATTACCATATTTGCCAGTGATGCTTGTGTCCCTGTCAGATCATTTGCAAAAGAAGTTGCCTCTCAAACAGTTCCTGTTTCCCCAGTTCTTCGTGGGCTTCCAAAATGTGTGTGGATTTTGTTTTGTTTGTTTGCTTTTGTTTTCCCCTTCATGTGAAAGGAGGCCACCTCTTTAACTGGAAATAGAACAGCATCTGAAAGCAGTCCTGGGTACTGGGTGTAGTCATCTATACTTACTTACAGAGTCACGAAATTACAGAACAATGTAGGCTGCAAGAGGCCTGTGTAGGTCATTTAGACCAAATCTCTGCTTATGGAGGGTCCAGCTTCATCATTGCTTTTCATGGCATTGCTCAGCTGAGTTTCAACAGTTTCAGTTTCCAGCAGTGGAGATTCCACCAATTCTGTCTACTTTGTGTACAAGGGAAAAATTCTTCATACCAATCTCTGTGTGGCAGCTTCTGCCTATTGCATCTTGCCTTTCGCTGTGCGCTTCTGAGATGGATATGGCTCAGTTATCTTTGCGTCCTTCCAGGAGGTCTTTGAGGAAAGCAGTAAGATCTCCACCTCAGCTTTTATTTTTTCAGGCTGACTAGGCACAGTTTTCTCAGTCTCTGCCTTTGCTTTTTGTGCTGCAGCACTCTGGAGCACTCGCTGGGCCCATCTTAGTGTAGCCATGTGGGTTTTTTTGTCTTCATTTGTTCAGAACTGGAAGTATCACAGCAGATGAGCCCAGCAGAGTCTCACCAATGCCAAAAAAAAGGGGGGAAGGATCACTTCCCTTTGACTTGCCGATGGCACTCCAGGCGATACAGTGTTGTACATGGTTAATAGCCTTTTCCACCAGGCTACCTAATTGCTGAGACTTCTTGATCCTTCCTGGAAAGCTGCTTCCTATCCATTTGTCCTCCAGTGTACTGCATTGGCTTAATCCAATTCAGATGCAAGATTTCACAATTGCCTTTGAGCTTTGTGGTGTTCTATTCAGCCCATTTATCTAGCCCACTCTCTGAATAACAGCCCTCCAGTATATCAAACACTCACTTCCTTGCTAAAGGTGTTCTCTGTCTCATCATCCACATCATAAATTAATTGATATTGACTCTTATATAGTTCATGGAGGGATGCGGTGGTAACCAGCTTCAGTAGGAGTTTGTATTGCTTTTCCTTTGAGCCCAAATGCCCTGGCAATCTTCTGTTCACTTTATGTACCTCTCTAAGACGTGTCTTGACAATTTCTCTATTCCACTGTGGGATCCAGTTGAAAGCTTTGCTAAGATTCAGGCAAGCGACAGCCATTGCTCTACCTTAGTACACTTGGGTTGGGTTTGTCTGGTAGTGTTTTGGTAGAGGGTGCAGGAGCTACTGGCATGGGTCCCTTGGAAGAAACTTCAAGGTTCTTTCCAGTCTCTGAGTCCGACCCACTGCTGGCTCCACATCACAAAGGACTGGTTTTGTACTTTTGAGGAGGGTGTCCTAAAAAATCAACAAAATTTCCTTTGCTTATTTGCTCTCCCACATGGAGGTAAGGTCTCTGAACAAGCTTTTGTTTGGTCTCCTAAAGTCTAAGGCTCCAATTTTCTGCTATTTCTCTTGCTAGGTTCTCTCAGAGTTTTGAACTGCACAACCTCATGTACCTGCAGACAGGGTGTTGTTGATTTCCATATCTTTAACAAGTTCTTGGAGTACCAATTTGGAAAGTTCCCTGGTGTGCTTTTTGCCTAAGCCATCAAGAATCTGCTAAACTGTTCCCTTCACAGTTTAGGAATTAAGAGTGTTGCTGGAACTGTTCCTGGTTGTCAATTTTCATGCAGCCACTGTTCTCAACAGTGAGAGTTTTTGGAACTGACCACAGTGGTCACAGTTGTGGGCTACCAGATGCCAATTGCTATCAGTGAACTGAAACATTCACTTTTACTAGTGTTAGCTGAGGATGAGTCTCACAGATCTGCTGTGTAAGCACTTGATTAAAGTGAAGTACACTGCACCAGCTCGTGCCAATAAGAACATGTTTCTTTGTTCTGCTAAAGCAGACTTTCTTTAGCTCTAGAAAATGGAAAGACACAGCACAAATGATAGAGAAATTCAAGTGTGTGTGTGTATTGCTTGAAGCACTCCATCCTGACCTGAGAAGGTTGTAAACAGTTAGTTGCTGGTAAGAGACAACTCTTCTGTCTGATCCCACTTACTGTCTTTTTATACAGTCTGATCCCACTTACTGTCTTATTATTTTCCTTGCTCCAAAAGTTTTCCATTAGAATTAAGTTTGCTTTGTGCTGATCCTAGAAGGAAAGCCTGAAGGAGACGATGCTCTTACTTGTCTAAACTACTCTGCACACTTCCCAAGTCCTGCATCTAAAACATGCTCTGGATGATACCTGAATCACACAGTATCCCTTTCTCACCTCTATCTTCCCCATGCTTCTCCTGTCTCCATTTGGCTTTATGGAATAGAAACTCTCATACGTGAGTTGGGAGGGAGCCATAACTGGAGTTTACTTAACACTGAGTGTTGATTTAAACTGCTACAGGAGATTTATTTAGTAAGACTAATTTAGCTGCATATTGTAGCCACAATGCAGCCATTGAAAAAAGTAAAATCTCTGACAGTACACTAAGGGGAATATATTTCTAATTGTACAAAAGGAGTGTAAATGTGAGGGTTTTTTTTAATCCTTCTAATAAAATCAAAATAAGGTGATAGAAGAGAAGTTGGCAGGAGGAACACTTAATAATAATTTATTGTATGGTAGTATTTAATTGAAAATTTATTTGCCATGTTCTAGGGAGAATTTCTGATTGGTTTTCTTTTACTACTTTTTTTTTACTATTTACAATATTTCCAGTGGATATTTTTCTTCAGTATTTTTTTTCATTCAGCTCAGTTCTTACCTTCACAAGCAGGTGAAAGATAGCGTATTATGACCTACATAGGATTCAAAATACCCAGGCAATCCTGGCATGGCCATTAGTTAGCAAAAAACTGGAAAAGAGAAGACTTAGAGGGGTTTTGATAAATGTTTATAAGTATCTGAAGCTGGCCAGGAAGGGGTGAGGGGGACAGGCTCTTCTCACTTGCTCCCTGTGATAGGACAAGGAGCAATGGGTGTAAGTTGCAGCAGAGGAGGTTCCACCTCAACACAAGGGGGAACTTCTTTACTGTAAGGGTCTCAGAGCACTGGAACAGGCTCCCCAGGGAGGTTGTGGAGTCTCCTCTGGAGCCTTTCAAGGCCTGTCTGGATGTGTTCCTCTGTGAGCTGTGTTAGATAGTACTGTCCTGCTCTGGCAGGGGGGTTAGACTTGATGATCTCTTTGGGTCTCTTCCAATCCCTAATATCCTGTGATCCTGTGAAAACCGTTGTCTTTTTAGGGTGACTTTTGCTCACTTTGTTCCATTTTCTAGAAAATAACAACTAGTGCCTAGGAGATGTCACTGTTGGTTGAATTTTTAGGTTTATTTCAACTTTTCCATCCTTTAAACTCTCTCCTGTTTACAGAATCTACAAGTTTCACATATGTGTTAGTGCAGATCCCTCCCTTCTATTATCAGCTTACAATATCTTCAAGTTGTAAAAAACATTTACACGTTTACATTGCAAACAGCAATGGAAAAAAAATGATGACTGTTTTTTTTTAATGAGTGCAAAACTGAATTTATGACAAAAGGAATTAAGTAACACTGGAGAAAAAAAAGCTGCTGCTTCTTCCTGTAGAAAGTACTTTTTTCATTTCAGGAACATTTTACATTTGTAATAACTGTGAGACCTTGGGCTTTTTTTTTCTCTCTTTCCTTTCAGATCCATCAATAAATGACTGCACAATATTAATTCCTCTTGTTTTGTTTCATTGCTTATCCTTGGAAATATATGGTGGGGAGGAATAATCTTGTCATTCAGCAAGCCATGTTTCCTGGGAAATCACTCTCTTCTTGCCAGAGAGAGTGATTGGCATTGGAATGGGCTGCCCAGGGAGATGGTGGAGTTGCCGTCCCTGGAGGTGTTTCCTGGGATATGCAAGGTTTAGTATTTGTTTTGGAAACATGGGAGCTTTGTTAGGGTTATTTTTGGGTATATACTCTCTCCACATTTTTCATTCATGACCCAGTGTGCCTTTTTCAACTTTTTGGGAGCACTTGGAAGTTTCACAGAACACCTGCAAGTGGAATCAGTAGGTATTAGGAATTGAAATGAAATTTCTATTTTCATTTGTCTCGTAAACCTATTGATCACAAAGGTGCTGTGTTTTCTTATGTGTTTGGACAGCACCTCACACAAAGGGTTTCTGATATGATCTTGGAGGTTTCTTCCAACCTGATTGATTCTATGATTCTATGGTCAGCATCTGAAGTCCTTAGTCTGTGTCTTTATTAATAAATTACTAAGTGCCAGGGAATATTCCTGGGTAGAAAAACTTAGTTGCCTGTGTGGCTAAACTGTTAGTGTGGTCCCTGGTGCATTAATTGGATGAAGCCAACTAGCACTGCCAAATATTCCCATGCACTACTTATAGCTAACCCAGGCTATAGAATATTTCCATGAAGAAATATGAATTCTACTGCTCTCTGGTTTGGTAACTAACAGAGTTTAATAAAGGATCAAGGACTATTCAGTGCCACTTCTCTTCAGTGGCCCCTGCACACTTTGCTATTTAGCACCGATACAGTCTTGGAGCTTTTCCCAGTTTCCAGATGTGTGCCCCCCTGATACTCTGTCAGAACAAGGCCCAAGAACTCATAAATCCCTTCCTACCCCACCTCCCCTCCTTCGCCTCCCATGTTTCAAAGATTTCCAAAAAGAGGAAATCACTCTTCTGGTTAGAAGGCAGCCACAGCATGCCCCAGACAGGTGCTCAGTCTGGCCAGGGACTTGACTAGGACAGTAGAACACACAGCAGAAAGCACTTGTCATTCTCTTTCCTTCCAGCCTTACATAATGTTGTCCCATTCTGAGCACAGAGCAGTTGTTTCAGGATTTTTTTTCCCTGCATTAAAAGAGGGGAGTCTGTATATTCTTGAGAAGCTACTTGCATTGCAGGCACTTGAGGCTTCATAATTCCCTTCAGAACTCTATGTGCCAGAGGCAGCTAATGAACCTTTCCTGTGATCCGATGACTCACTGCACCTAGCATATGAGATCAAGAAGTATGAATGAACAAAGCAGTATGGTAAGTTGAAAGCAAGAGAAATGAATGAGTTTCATCCTCTTTATTAAACATTTAAATAATTATATCTTAATTATAGGGTTGAAACCAAGCACACACCTCTTATCAAAAATGTGCTATGCAAATTTTTTCTGAATTACCTAGATTAGATTATGGTTGACGTAGTGCAGCAAACCAAACTACTTTTGTCTTTAAGAGCTGTCACTTCAATCATTGCCAAGTCAGAGTGAAACTCCAACTTCATTAAAGTGAGCAGCAAACCTTTTGTTGTCTTTGATAGAAGAAGAGTGTGGTGGTTTCGGTGTGTCGTGTCGTCCCGTCCCCCCCCCCCCCCCCCCCCCCCCCCCCCCCCCCCCCCCCCCCCCCCCCCCCCCCCCCCCCCGCCAGCGGA
>WAAF01016992.1:19863-39636 GCA_013400475.1 Tricholaema leucomelas | reverse complement strand
TGTTAGAGTCATAGAATCATAGAATGGTTTAGGTTGGAAGGGACCTCAAGGATCATCCAGCTCCAACCCCCTGCCATAGGCAGGGACACCTCCCACTAGAGCAGGTTGCCCAAGGGCATGCAATACTTGTGTTTACTAGTTTTGGCCTTATGCACTGGGTAGAGACAGGCATAGTTTGATGGGGTTGTTAGGAGGAAGTTCTTGCCAGATAGAGTGATTGGCATTGGAATGTGCTGCCCAGGGAGGTGGTGGAGTCACCGTCCCTGGGGGTGTTCAGGAAAAGCCTGGATGAGGCACTTAGTGCCATGGTCTAGTTGACTGGCTAGGGCTGGGTGCTAGGTTGGACTGGATGATCTTGGAGGTCTCTTCCAACCTGGTCGATTCTATTCTATTCTATGACGCAAAGGGACTGTAATGTATTAAGCTTATTTTCTCCCTGCTATAGCAATGAAAAACATTACTTTTCTTGGGAAAGGTAGAGTGACACATCATATAAGCATACTTTTGCTGTTACTGACCTGTCTAAAGACTGGAACAAGCTAAAAAGAAACACAACAAATCCAATTAACATCTCTGACCTGGTTTTCACAAGGTTTTTAAGACTCAGTGTTAGAGCCCAACGTAGCAACAGAGAGAACAAGAAGAAATAGTACAACTTGTCTATGAAGACTTGAGAACAAGGTCCCTGCATTCTGGGGCACTGTGCTTTTCTCCATACAAAATACATTAATCAGGAGAAAGGTAGACTTGAATGCATTTTTGTGAGGAACATTGAATAGGCCTTTCTTCGTCTGTTATTTCCACTATTTCTAATTTATTTCATCTTTTCCTTTTATTCAGTCTTGAAGTTACTTTTAATTTGTTCTTCGTTCTTTAATTGTTTGTGTAAATGTTCCCATAATGGATAATCAAAGTCTGTGTAAATGTTCCCATAATGGATAATCAAAGTCTGTTCTCTTCTACATGATTCTTTCTCTTCTACATGATTCTTTTCAGACTCTCTCATAATGCCTGTTCTTTTTCCCCTGCTGGTCTTCTCCATTATTACCTTATATTTTGATAAACACAATACCCAAAAGTATTAATGCATCAAAAAGTAAGCACTGAGTTCATCCCCCTTATTTTCGACTTCTGTTACTGTCAGGCACTGAACAACTTTAAGGGGACACAAAAGGTGCGTCAGTAAGGAATTAGTTTGTTCTGAAACCAAACATAGTATTGGATGAATCTATTCACTATTTTGGATAGCTGAACTAGTTTTTGTGCAGTGGACTTGGCCCAAATGCTTCATTATTACTTATTTATAGGTAAAAATGTGAGGTATTTTTAGCAAAAAAACAGTAAAAAAAAAAGGCAAGCTAATTCTTTACTTAAAAGAATTCTTTATTTAGGTCACATAAAAAGAAAGAAGGGGGAACTTTTATACAATATGCATGAAATGTGGGTAAGGAAATTTAGTTTTGGCTGTGTTTCCAAAGATACCACACTAGATTCAAGCTATAATGAGATCCATAGCAAGTTAAAGGAAGGGTAGCAGTTACAGCAAAAATCACAGAATCACAGAATGTCAGGGGGTTGGAAGGGACCTTCAGAAATTGAACTCAACTGCCCTGCCAAAGCAGGATCACCCAGGGCAGGGACATATCTAGGTGGGTTTTGAAAGTCTCCAGAGGAGACTCCACAACCTCTCTGGGCAGCCTGTTCCACCACCCTCACTGTAAAGAAGTGTCTCCTCATGTTCACATGGAACCTTCTGTGTTCTAGATTGTAACTCTTCTTTGTCCTATCACTGGGCACCGCTGAAAAGAAACTGGACTTCATTGTGACACCCAGCCCTCAGATATTTATATCCCTCTCAGCTTTCTTCAAGGACAATTCACCAAAGCTACTGCTTCCACAAAGGAGATTTTCCCATTAGTATTAAATACTGAAATGCTTTCTCCTTGGTTTTTTGAGTAGAGATAATTTTCTGTCACTTGTGATTTGTTTCTGGAGATCTAAGGTGTCTTTCCCTCCAGAGAAAATAATGATTTTCTGGGCTCAGTATAATATCACTGTTGTGTTATTACTTACAAAATGGTCAGTACTTGCTTATTGTACAAGTTTATCACTGCTTGCCATAAAATACATGAATATGTGAATGGAAATTTGGCATTCTTGGAAATGGAAAGTTAATCCAAGTGCTCTATGGCAATTCCATATAGACTTATATTCCTCCTGTGTTATTTCCAGTTCTAGTTGATTGGGCAGGACTGGGTGCTAGGTTGGACTGGATGATCTTGAAGGTCTCTTCCAACCTGCTTGATTCTGTGATTCTGCTTTGATGGCCATCTTTCATTCTGTTGCTGGATTGTTCCAGCAACACAGTGGGAAAGAATAGTTTGTGGAAAAGCAACTGTATACACTATATATAACTACAGTTTGATAAATTTTTATAACACCAACACTCTGAAGTTTCTGCCTGTGAAGAGATGATTTATCTATCAATATCTGGAGAATTCAAAACCAGGAGGCAATGCCCTGTTAATTTTCAGAAGTCCTTTTTAAGTACTATAAAAATGTTGCAACAGAAAAGTGCTATTCCTTGGAGATAGCATATTTATGTTTTCTAAAATCACTTGACAAGATTCCATGCTGGAGGTTATGAACTGTGGCAAAATGGTGTTGAGTGAAAGATGAAATACTGGCCAATTCCCAGGCACCAAAGAATAGCCATAGATGGATCTTTTTTTATAATAGAAGGGAGTTAAGACTGGAGTAATCTGGCAGCCCACTCCTGTCAGAAGGGAAACTTTGTTATAGTGCTGAATTTCTCCCTGTCTCAGAGACAAAAGAGTTGAAGACTGGTAACAGAATCATAGAATCCANTGGTTGGGAGCCCCTCCTGGGGACCCAGGTTTCTGGGAGGTGTGTGGTGTTTCTGTATTACCTTTTACCTTGTATATTTCTGTATATAGCTGTAGATACTGTACATATCTGCTTGTCTATTGTGCTAAGCTGTAAATAGAATCTTCATTCAAATTTCCAGAGCTGGCTGAGTCTAGTCTGAGTGATTTCCAAAGTGTTGGGGGGATGGGTAACACCCAAACCACCACAGGGATCCTTGAAGATCATCCAGTTCAACCTCCATGCAATAAGAAGGGACATCACCAACTAGATCAGGTTGCTCCTAGGATTCTTGTCCAATCTGACCATGAATGTGTCCAAACATGTTGGACTGGATGATCTTGGAGGTCTCTTCCAACCTAGTTG
The DNA here is from genome assembly GCA_013400475.1 of Tricholaema leucomelas. Classification (NCBI taxonomy): domain Eukaryota; kingdom Metazoa; phylum Chordata; class Aves; order Piciformes; family Lybiidae; genus Tricholaema lacrymosa; species Tricholaema leucomelas. Next base: position 36,384 of record WAAF01016992.1, on the reverse strand, counting down.
ATTCTATGATCTACCACCTTTCTGGGCAACCTGTTCCAGTGTCCCGTTACCCTCATAGTAAATGTTCAATACTCCCTTCTCTAATTTAAATCCCTTGCCTGCTGTCCTATTGGTACGTGCCCTTGTAAGTAATAGTACAGAGAAGAGAGGCAAACCCTGTCCTGCATCTTGAATAAATCGTACAGTGTGCTCTGTGAAGGTAAATGTAGTCTCCATATTTCAAAGAATCAGCAATGGAAATGGTAGATGGACTTTTTCTTTGGTGAAAATGTACTCTCATGGGGATTTTTTTATTTTAGGGGTAAACCTCTATAGTTATTTCTTAAAATTAAAAGGTGAGAGATTTTCAGCCCTGAATACCTGGGTAGTTATCTATCTGTGTATCTCCATGCAGGCTCTGTGCAACTGTTCCCCACATGTATTCCTTGGGGAATTTCAAAAGAATGTCTTTTCTCTGTGTTCTGGTTTGGTTGTTTAGCAGCTATCTTCTAGACTCAAACCATGCCAAGTGCAGCCCGTCACTGCCTTAAGTAGCTTTTATTTTACACATAAGGACAGAGAACCCAAAGAACTGTGAAGAAGGGGGCATTATTTCGTTGGTTTTGTTCTAGCATTTTAATTTTATTGTATATTATTTTTACCAGACAATTTAGTAATGCATACTTCTGAATAGGGATAGCAGCTTTTGAATATGGATGAAGTAGGTGGCAATATGAGTATTGATTTAAAATTAAATTCAGGAGTTAAGAAAGTGCTTGGGGAAAGGCATTTCACAAATTAGGCTAATTATCAGATATGTCAGCAAGCAGAGTTCAGTTTAAGAAAAAACAAAGCAACCAGCAGAATGAACCAGGACTATAGAGTAAGGTAGAAAGGTACAATCAAACTGGAAGAAGCAATAATAGCAGGATTTAGGAGTTTGTTAGCTTTTATATGTTCCTGGATGTGGCAGCTTTACAACCTGCAGTGAAATTAACCTTTAAACGTGCAGCTCTGGGACTGTAACAGGCCATCCCTTTGTATCTCAGGCATATCTTAAATAGATCCTTCCTCAGCACTGCTTGAGTTTTCTCTCTCCTTTCCATTTTTCCCTTTCCCCACAGCATTCAACAAGGGCTTAGAATCATAAAATCATAGAATGAACTAGGTTGGAAGAGACCTCCAAGATCATCCAGTCCAGTCTAGCACCCAGCCCTATTCAGTCAACCAGACCATGGCACTAAGTGCCTCATCCAGTCTTTTCTTGAACACCTCCAGGGATGGTGACTCCACCATCTCCCTGGGCAGCCCATTCCAATGGCAAATCACTCTCTCTGTCAAGAACTTACTCCTAACATCCAGCCTATACTTCCCTTGGCACACAACTTGAGACTGTGTTCTCTTGTTCTGTCACTGGGAGCCTGGGAGAAGAGACTACCCTTCAGGTAGTTGTAGAGAGCAATGAGAGGTCTCCCCTGAGCCTCCTCTTCTCCAGGCTGAACAACCCCAGCTCCTTCAGCTGCTTCTTGTAAGGCTGTGCTCCAGCCCTTCACCAGCCTTGTTGCCCTTCTCTGCACATATTCAAGCACTTCAACATCTTTCTTAAATTGAGAGGCCCAGAAGTGGACACAGTACTCAAGGTGTGGCCTAACCAGCACTGAGTACAGGGGCACACTGACTCACCTGGTCCTGCTGGCCACACTGATCAACTATCGATCAGTACCTCCAGGTCCCTCTCTGCCCGGCTGCTCTCCAGCCTGCATGCACTGCATGGGGTTGTTGTAGCCAAAGTGCAGAACTTGCCTTGTTAAGTGCAAAGTGCACTTGGCCTTATTAAAACTCGTGGCATTGGACTGTGCACATCTATCCAGCCTGCCTGGGTCCCTCTGCCTGGCAGTGGCTGTTTGTCACAGAGGAAATTTACGGCAGCTTTTCACAGAAGCCACCCATGTAACACCATCACTACCAAACCTTTACCACACAAACCCAGTGCAGGGCTCTTTGATGCCATAGGGGTCAGTGTAGATTATAAGAGAAGCTGTTGGATTTTGCAGTGGGCTTTATAAAGGTGTGGGAGTACCTTTACTGAATTCTTTTGCCCAGTGTAAAAGGCTAGAAGAAAAAAATAGCACTTCTCAGTTCTACCTGTGGTTCAAGAAAACCTTATGAGTTGTGCAAATTATATACATGGTTAGGTATGGAGATGATTTTATATACAAAAGTACATGTAGAAGGAATAAACTACAGAGCTCACAGTATCCTGTCTTCAGCAGAGGCCAAAAGAGATTTCTAAGAGAGACTGTGAGACTAGCAAAGGCAAGAAGGCAGTTTCCTACCTCCCTGTAGTTTGCCAGTCAGAAATTTGGTATTTGATATCAGCAGTGCATTTCTGCTTGCTGAATTTATTTAGGTGCCTCTCGAAGTTATCATAGAATCATAGAATGGTTTAGGTTAGAAGGGACCTCAAGGATCATCCAGCTCCAACCCCCTGCCATAGGCAGGGACACCTCCCACTAGAGCAGGCTGCTCAAGGCCTCATCCAGCCTGGCCTTAAACACCTCCAGGGAGGAAGCATCCACAACTTCCCTGGGCAACCTGTGCCAGTGTCTCACCACCCTCACTGTAAAGAACTTCCTCCTAACATCCAGTCGGAATCTCCCCTCTGCCAGCTTAAACCCATTCCCCCTCGTCCTGACATTACTAGACCTTGTCAATAGTCCCTCCCCAGCTTTCCTGTAGGCTCCCTTCAGATACTGGAAAGCCACTCTAAGGTCTCCTGGAAGCCTTCTCTTCTCCAGGCTGAAGAGCCCCAACTCTCTCAGCCTGTCCTCATAGCAGAGCTGCTGCAGCCCTCTGACCTTCTTCGTGGCTCTCCTCTGGACCCGCTCCAGCAGTTCCATGTCCTTCTTGTGTTGGGGGCTCCAGAACTGCACACAGTACTCCAGGTGGGGTCTGAGGAGAGCAGAGTAAAGGGGGAGAATCCCCTCCCTTGCCCTGCTGCCCACACTTCTCTTGATGCAGCCCAGCACTCAGTTGGCTGTCTGGGCTGCATGTGCACACTGCCGGCTCATGTTGAGCTTCTCGTCAACCAAGACCCCCAGGTCCTTCTCCTCAGGGCTGCTCTCAGCCATTCACCACCCAGCCTGTATCTGTGCCTGGGATTGCACCGACCCAGGTGCAGGACCTTACACTTGGCCTTGTTAAACGTCATGAGGTTGGCCTGGGCCCACCTCTCCAGCCTGTCCAGGCACATCGTTAATTTCATTCCTATCATTGTGTGATAGATTCTGCCTATGAACCACACAGTATAAAGGGTCACATCCTTTAACTTGCTTTGGAGCAGTTCTCTGCTAATTTACTTGCTGTTTTCTTTTTTCAATACCCTGTGTAGAGAAGAGTTACACACTCTGCTTGTGCTTGTTCCTGGGAGGCAAAAAAAAAAAAGAAGAGAGACTGAGAGAGAGAACAGGCAGTAGAAGTCATCAGCTCCCCCTCCAAGTTCTATTTAAAACCATGCCTATGTGTGGTCAAAATCAACGAAGACATGTCAGGAGGAAAATGCATACTATGGACGTGCAATGTCGTGTTGCCAGATAGTTCTGAATATGTTATTCTGTCAGTTCATTGGCACAGGCAATGAACAGGAGAAGCTGGAAGCTGGTCTGCTACAGGAAAGCTGTGACATAATGGCAGTTAGGGAAACTTGGTGGAATGAATCCTATGACTAGAGTGTGGCTATCGATGGCTACAAGCTATTCCAGAGGGACAGGAGAGGAATGAGGGGTGGAGGTGGTGTCCTCTTTGTAAGGAAGTGGATCGAATGCACAGACTTGTCATTAAAGAACAGCCATGGGCAGGTTGAAAGCTTATGGATAGGTATTAGGGATTGGGAGCCGTGTGGTAGGAAGTACCGCAAGGAAGTAGTTTGTGGTACTGCAGATAGCCTGATCAAGTAGAGACTGTTGATGACACCTTTTTACTCTAGCTCAAGGAGACATCATGATCACAGGCCTTCATCCTTCTAGGGGAAGTCAGAGAGTTGTGGTCAATGGGACAGTCTAGTTGGAGGCTTGTAACTAGTGGAGTCCCACAGAGGTCAGTACTGGGACTAGTTCTGTTCAATACATTCATCAGTGACCTGAATGAGAACACAGAGTGAACTGTCAGCAGTTTTGCTGATGACACCAAACTGAGTGGAGTGACTGCCACACCAGAAGGCTGTGCTGCCATCCAGCAAGACCTGGATAGGCTGGAGGGTTGGGCAGGGAGAAATTGGATGAAGTTTTACAAGGGCCAGTGTAGAGTCTTGCACCTGGAAAAGAAAGCCCCCAGGTATTAGTATAGGTTGGGGACTGACCTGTTGGAAAGGAGTTAAGGTGAAAAGGACTTGGTGGTTCTAGTGGTTGGGAGATTGACCAGGAACCAGCAGTGTTCTTTTGTGGCCAGGATGGCTAATGCCATTCTTGATGTATTAAAAGGGCTGTGGCTAGTAGGTCGAGAGAGGTTCTCCTGCCCCTCTACTCTGCCCTGGTGAGGCTGCATGTGGAGTACTGTGTCCAATTTTGGGGCCCCCAGTTCAAGAGGGACATAGAACTGCTTGAAAGTGTCCAGCACAGAGCCATAATTAAGGGAATGGAACATCCCTCTTATGAAGAGAGACTGAGGGAGCCGGGGCTGTGCTGCTTGGAGAGGAGGAGACTGAGAGGTGACCTCATAAATGTTTATAAATACATAGAGGGTGAGTGCCAAGATGCTGGAGCCAGGCTCTTCTTGGTGATGCCCAATGACAGAGTAAGGGGCAATGTACTGTGTCCAGCTCTGGAGCTCTCAATACAGAAAGGACATGGACCAGATGGAGCAGGTCCAGAGGAGGGCCACTAAAATGATGGGTTGGATAATCTCTGCTATGAGAACAGGCTGAGGGAGCTGGGGTTGTTCAGCCTGGAGAAGAGAAGGCTCTCCGGAGACCTAACAGCAGCCTTCCAGTACCTGAAGGGAGTCTGCAAGAAGGATAGAGACTGTTTACAAAGGTCTGCAGTGATAGGACAGGGGGCAATGGCCTCAAACTACAGAAGAGCAGATTTAGATTGGATGTTAGAAACAAGTTTTGCACCACAAGTTTTGCACCACAAGTTTTGCAGTGGAACACTGGAACAGGTTGCCCAGGGAGACGGTTTGGGCTTCATCTCTGGAGGTGTTCAGTGTGAGGCTCGACAGGGTACTGGGCAACCTGATCTAGGTGAGGATGTCCCTGCTTACTGCAAAGGGGGTTGGACTGGATGACCTTTGGAGGTCCCTTCCAACCCAGACCATTCTATGATTCTCTGTGCTTTTGAGAGAGAAGGGATGTGTGTGTGTATGTGTGTAACTGGGGCTCTGCTCTATTTAGGCTTCTGACCATTCTCTATGATTCTCAGTGGCAGGAGTTCAGTAGTTGCCTTTTGATTACTCAGAGGTTTCAGCAAGAGAGTTCTGGGGGCAGGGAATCGGATAAAGTGACTGAGTGTAAGCATCCCATTTGTGAACTGTTGACTGCAGAAAGTAAAGCATTAAATGATTAGAAAATAACCTGGTCCTTCTGTACCCATAGGTTCCAAATTTCTGCTTAGTATTCAGTAAAATTAGAGCTGTAGCTGCTTTTAGGGTTTGATGCAGATCAGCTGAAAGACCAGTGTTACTGATTTAAATATGTATATTATGTCCAAGTTCTGTTTCTGTGGTTGTGACACAGCCAACCACAACACAGAGTTTGATACAGAAAACCCACATTGTTTGTTCTGCTTTTCATCTGTCTTCTAGATCATCTGTTGACTGATGAGTGATTGTAAAATGCTGATTGAAAAAAAAAATCAGATTTTCTTTTGCATTGTAGCCTATTTTTCTGACTAATAAAGCTCATAATATAATATGAAGCAAAACAAGATAGTGAAATGGACAGAGGAAGAGCACAACTTAAAAACAAAGCCCTACTGAGGAACTTGGCAGGCAGTCTTTGTCACACATAGGAGTATTGCTGTAGATGTTTGTTAAGTAGCACTAGTCTATATATTTCTGTACACTTCGAGGTGATTTTTAACAGCCGCTCTCACCACAAGCATCGTCTCCCTCTCTTCATGGACCCTGCCTGTCATTGCTGTCATCACACTACCTCCCACCATAAGCCAGCACATTGGTATTTGTTATGATAGATGGGATTGGAGAGCTGGGTTTAGAGTAACTTCTTTTTTTTTCCCCCTAGAAATATTAATTTTCATTTGGATAAATTTCTTGATTGGGGTCAACCTGGATATGTTCCAGTTTTTATGTGGGAGTAGGAATGAGCAGCCAAAGCAGAGCAGAGCATGGAAGTGTTTCTGCAAGAATGGACATGAAAACACCATTACCTAATTAACTAAGCAATCAGTAAAACTGTTGCACAATATAAATGAAGACAGTATAGGAATTAAGATATTTAGCCAAATGAAAAAAGTGTCTTTGTGCCTTCATCTCTATGAGACCAACAATCTGTGTCACCGGATTTGATTTGTAGAGTTCAAATGCTGAACCTTGGTCGTAATTTATAGACTGAAACACATTTTCTCTTTAAAAATCTTACAGTTTCCAGCAGGAGAGTACCAAGAAGAAGTTGCTTGTGTATAATAGAAGTTAGCTTTGTTTGTATCCAGTTTTAGCACCAGTACAAGCATCCATGCTCTATTTCAAGTGCTTTTATTTATAACCAGTGGGACACAGCACCAAAGCACATACTACATGGTAGCATAACATTCCAGAGATCTATATGAGAAGCAGATTTTTCTTTATTTGAACTTCTTATCACTTTGTGCATGAGAAACCCTGAGAAAAATAGCAAGGGCTATCTTACTGACATCCGCTACTTCATGACTAATGTAATACTCTTCTGTTTATAGAAGCATGTTTGTCATAGACAACCAGCTCTGTTTGTGTTACAGCTATTATACTGATTGTGATTGTTCTAACTGGACATAGTATTAGCTTTGTTTTTAAAAAGAAGGAGACTTATGGAAATTTCAGTGGTGGATCTGAGCCAGATAGACCTTTTCAGTGCACTCATACCTAGGCAAACAAATAGATTCTAAATTGTTATCTTGGATAAAGTCAAACCTTGACTTTTTAGATTGCTAACTGTTGGGCTTATTAACACAGAACCCTCAGTGGTAACTAATGGAAAGGAAAAGCTTGCTTGAGTCACCCAGTCACCTAGCAATTGTTATCTACATCAGTCATTGTGATAGCAGAAGCTGGCGATAGCCATCTTGTAATTAGGTGGGTAATGAAAACTGGTAAGTCACCAAAGATAGTGAGCACAGCAAGCTGTTTGCCTAGCACAGATACTGTACAGTGTTAATAGCTCTGTAAAAGATGTGGCTTGAACCTGACAGCAGGCCCTTGACCAGGCTGAATTTCCAGAAGAGGAACTAGCAGAAGGAACCTCAGAAAGAGCCATCAGTGGCAGTGACAAAGTTAGACACTGGCTGATAACCGTGCAGTGAAAAAGGCACCAAAAGATGTGGAACATGCAAGCTCAGGCAACCATCAACAGAACAAGGGGACACAGTCTCAAGTTGTGCCGGGGGAGGTCTAGGCTGGATGTTAGGAGGAAGTTCTTCACAGAGAGAGTGATTGGCGTTGGAATGGGCTGCCCAGGGAGGTGGTGGAATTGCCATCCCTGGAGGTGTTCAGGAAAAGCCTGGATGAGGTACTTAGTGCCATGGTCTAGTTGTTTGGACAGGGTTGGGTGATAGGTTGGACTGGATGATCTTGGAGGTCTCTTCCAACTTGGCTGATTCTATGATTCTATACAATTTGTTTAAACCCCAATTCCATAGATACCTCTGGGACTGCAGAATGATTTATGTCATCTCAAAATGATGACGTCAGACTCTAGGAAATTTACCATAGTCCTTGGAATATGCTGAAAGTAGGATATCTCTGTAAACATATGGCGATGAATCATAGAATCATAGAATGGTTTAGGTTGGAAGGGACCTCAAGGATCATCCAGCTCCAACCCCCTGTGAGTTACTTTAAGTATTCCATATAAAAAGCATAAATCAACAAAGTAGCCATCCCTGTTAAATTTGAGCTAAAGTTGTCCTGTGTGTTTTGTTTCCATCTAACTTTTGTTCTCCCCAGTCTCATAGCTAAGCATTAGCTTTAGTTTGAATTATTAAGACTTTCTGGTCTTTGTTTTACTGTTGCTGAAGCCAGTAAACTTTGGATGGTCTATCATTGGCTACTGGAATGGGCTGCCCAGGGAGGTGGTGGAGTCGCCGTCCCTGGAGCTGTTCAAGGCAGGATTGGATGTGGCACTTGGTGCCATGGTCTAGCCTTGAGCTCTGTGGTAATGGGTTGGACTTGATGATCTATGAGGTCTCTTCCAACCTTGGTGATACTGTGATACTGTAATCTCCACAAGGGTAGAGGACTGAGCAAAACAAAACCAACAGTATGGGTGAAACTGGTGGTGTCAACTGCCGAGCCTGGTAAGGAGTTCCCCCTGGTGGGCACAAACTGGTATTCTTTGCCACATGCTGCAAGAAATAGTCTGAAAAAAACCCAACCACTCCTGATTTTGAACAATCTCAGAGTAATAAGTACTTTAATCAATGAACCTGTGGAAGTAGACAATTACACTTGAAGCGTGTTTCAAGGCATGAATGCTTTCAGCATTTTGCATGGTTGAGGAAAAAAACGTTTGAGCAGTTATGTATTTAAATGTAAAGGAACTCAAATCCAAAGTTTTGCAATGCAGCTGGGTGCCGTTCTGAGTAAGATAAGGTACTACAAAATAGCAATTCCTTTTTTTTTTTTCAGTAATGGCCCTAAAATTAGGCTTTTATTTAAAACTTATTGACAGAAGTTTTCAGCATCCAGCATGAATTTACACATGTGAGCAGGTACAACAAGATCTTCAGACCTACAAGACCTTGTTCCAGAGTAGTCTTCTAAAGCATAAAATTCCACTAATGTCCAAAGAAAATAAAACTCCATCCTTTGACAGTTCATGCTAATCAATCTCAACCAATTTCTTCGTGTCATCCATCCTGCCTTACCATTCTATGCTGTCTAATGTTTTCTTTGCCTTGCGAAGTATGGTGTATACAGATGCTGTTAAAGTGCACTCTTTCCTTTTCCTTAAGAAAGAATTTAAATACCATTTCTCTATTCAAAAGCTTTGAGGAGTCAGAGTGCTCTAACCTTTTGTTTGTTGTTTCCAGTGAGTCTCATTTAAGCAGATGCAGTTACAGTTTTCTGGTTTGCCTTTCCACCTTGGACCATTTTTCTCTAGACACTGTTTTCCTAATCCTTTTCTCTAAATTCTCCCACTTGCTTGTCACTCCCATTCGAGGGGCAGGCAGCTTCTTCTGTCAATAATAAGCCACTGTTTTTATTGCTGGAGTGAAAGATCAGCTAAGAGCACTAAGCTCTTCTCACCAAAATGTGGATGAGGAAATGCTCTCCAAAACTGGGTGGAATGGCTGACACACTGGAGGGTTGTGCTGCCATTCAGTGAGACTTAGGCTGGAGAGCTGGGCAGGGAGAGATTGAATGAAGTTCAGCAAGTGCAAGTGTAGAGTCTTGTACCTGGGAAAGATCAACCCTAGGTATCAGTATAGGTTGGGGACTGACCTGTTGGAGAGCAGTGAAGTAGAGAGGGATCTGGGGATCCTAGTGGATGAAAGGTTGACCATGAGCCAGCAATGTGGTCTGGTAGCCAAGAAGGCCAATGTCATTCTGGAGTATATTAGAAGGGCTGTGGTTAGTAGATCAAGAGTGGTTCTCTTTCCCCTCTACTCTGCCCTAGTGAGACCGCATTGGGAACATTGTGTCCAGTTCTGGGCCCCTCAGTTCAAGAAGGACCTCAGGAAACTGCTTGAGAGAGTCCAGCGCAGAGCCACAAAAATCATCCTTGTGAGGAGAGACTGAGTGAGCTTTTGTTTGGAGAAGAGAGGTGACGGAGAAGAAGAGACTGAGAGGTGATGTCATTCATGTTTATAACTGTGGTAAAGGTGAGTGCCAAGGGGATGGAGCCAGGCTCTCCTTGGCGATGCTCAATGACAAGACAAGGGGCAATGGGTGGAAGCTGAGGCATAGGAAATTCCATGGAAACATGAGGAAAAGTTTTTTTTGCTGTGAGGGTGGTGGAACCCTGCAACAGGCTGCCCAGGGGAGTTGTGGAGTCTCCCTCTCTGCAGGTATTGAAGACCCACTTGAATGTGTTCCTGTGTTCCTGTGTGGTCTGGTATAGGTGATCCTGCTCTGGCAGGGGGGTTGGACTGGGTGATCTTTCGAGGTCCCTTCCAGCCCCTAACATTCTGTGCTTTTTAAAACTACTGTACAAAAACATTTTCACAACAAAATCAACTCAGAGAAAATACTTCTCAGCAATGTGTAAACAAAAAAATATGACAGTATAGCTCTTAGAACTACCTGCAGGGCAGTCCCAGAAGACACATCAGTTTCTACTGTAATTTCAATTAATGGTTTTAAGAGGACATATTTCATACTTGGGAGTTAGATGTGCATCCTCTGATAAAAAAGCTCTCGAGTAGTAGTACTCATATTTGTACCTTGCATGTGCTGCAAAATGAAAGAGAGGTTAATTATGGGCTTTTCTCAGTCATTGGTTAGTTTGAATTGTTGTTGTAAATGTTAACAGCTAGTTTTGGCTTCTTATTTACAAAGCACTTCAACACTATTCCACTTAGAATTCAATATAATCTTCTAAGGGTTGTAGAGGAACCCATCAATACATCAAAGCAGATGGTACTGTCACTGTTAATTTGCAGCATCAAATTGTAGACAGTAGGTCTCAGAGAGTGTAGTGGGTTTGCACCACACAGAATTTGGAATTTACCCCCAAAGGATTAAATAACCACACTTGTACAGAATTTAGGAGTTAAATGAAATGATTATTTACAAAAGTAGACTAAATACAAAAAGTAATAAATATATACATATATAACCCAACAATAACCCTGGACAACGCCCAAAGGCTGTATTATGTAGTTGAAATAATTCCTCTCTGTTCCTACCACACCAAGTCCTACCTCCCAAACCCAAAAAAGATAAGCAAGGAAGGAGCAAGAAGATCAAGAGCAAAGCACAAGAGAGCAGAGAACAAAGAGAGAAAGAACAAGATGCAACTTCAGTGAAGTTCAGTAAGGACAAGTGCAGGGTTCTGCATCTGGGTAGCCCAATTTTGGGCTCTCCAGTTCAAGAGAGACAGGGACCTGCTGGAGGGAGTCCATTGGAGAGCCATGAGGATGACTGGGAACTTGAGCATCTGCTCTACAAAGAGAGACTGAGAAACCTGGGGTTGTTCAGTCTGGAGAAGAGAAGACTGAGAGGAGATCTCATCAGTGTCCAGAAATATCTAAGAGGTGGGTGTCAAGTGGATGGACCCAATCTCTTTTTGGTGGTGCACAACAAGAAGACAAGGAGCAATGGCTACAAACTGGAACATAGAGGGTTTCACCTCAGCATGAGGAGAAATTTCTTTACAATGAGGGTGACAGAGCACTGGAAGTGGCTGCCCAGAGAGGTTGTGGAGTCCGTTTCTCTGGAGACTTTCAAAACTTGCCTGGATGTATTCCTGTGTGAGCTGCCCTAGGGGATCCTGCTCTGGCAGGGGGGTTTGGACTCAATGATCTCTGGCGATCCCTTCCAACCTCTAATGTTCTGTGACTGCAATTCAGATTACATACAGATTTGCAGAGGAATGGGATGGGATAAAAATACTTTGTAAAGTCTTGTTCAATCCCCTTGGAGATGTCCAGCACCCCTGGACTCTCAAATTCTCTGGAAAACTTTTAGTTATAGTAATACATTAGTCTTAAACCTGTAACAGGGAGACATGGACAACTTAGCCAATTTCTCTCCACCAAGTTATCTCAGCTGTCCTCTAGGTATTCCTACCGCTTCCTTACCTCATCTGTTTTATAAGCTCTCTGGTGATGGAAAACTAAAGGTTGTTTTCAGATGTTTGTTCCAAATGTTCACTCTCTCTATGTTTAGAGAATCTTCCTTTCTACAGTCTATCACTTTCAGCGCTGTAGCATGGCATCGCATAGAGATTCAGACCGTGTGTCTCTGAGCTCTCATCCTGTCTCTGATTGGACTAATACATAGTATTTAGTTTTACATTTGTTACTCTATATCAATATATAATTTTCTAAAGTATGTATTGCAACTCATCATTACATCACATACTACATATTATACTTTTAATACAAGTATATGATAAGGAAGAGTAGAAGAATAGAAAATCCAAATTAATTCTCTTCCCTCTGAAGTATTTTCTCACTATCATGTTTTAGGAACTTCAGAGCTACTGGTTGCTGACTAATCCTGGACCTGAATAGAGACAAATTATTTCCTTCCTTTTACACCATTGGTTTGAACTTTCTCTATTTTCCTTCCATCTTTCCTATATTAAACAAAAACTACTAGTACTTTATTTCATGTCTTCCAGATGTTTGACCAGCTCTGTAGTCATTCTCTAAACTAATCATATTTGGTCTGTATTGGTTTTGAAGCGCACCACAAGTTTGTGTAACAGCAATATTATGTGATACCTATCCCTTTCAGACTAACCTAGGCTATTCCCTTCGTTTACTATCAGAGAATCACTGAATGGTCTGGATTGGAATTGACCTCCAAAGGTCATCCAAACACCTCATCCAACTCCTATGTGCTTGCTTATTCTTACTTAGGTACAAACCCTTTTACTTCTTGCTTTCAAATTGCATTTATTTCAGATCACTTCTTCTCAGGGCCGATCCAAATCCTAGCCTTGCTTTCCTCATGTTTTCAGTTCCCATGCAGAATATGGAGTTTGTATTCTATCATCCATCACATTTAATGAATGTATTTGATAGTACTGGATCTAAGTCTGATTTTCTGGGCAATTTGACTTTATATGGTGTGGTGGTTTGGGTGTCCTCCGCCCCCCACACTTTAGAAATCACCCAGACTAGACTCAGCCGGCTCTGGAAATTTGTATGAAATTTGAAGCTAGCACAATTTACAAGCAGATATTTACAGTATATACAGATATATATATACAGAAATATACAAGGTAAAAAGTAATGCAGAAACACAACAGCCCTCCCAGAAACCTGAGTCCCCAGGAGGGGCTCTCAACCACCCCTCACCTTCCCCCTACCCCTCTCAACCTTACCCCAGTCCCAAGGAAGAATGGAGGTTCGGCCAAGAGGATTAAGAAGCAAAGGTGAATCAGCCAAAGCAAATGGAGGGTGAGGTTAGAAAGCAAGATGGAGTTCAGCCAGCAGCCTCAGCTCCCCAGCAGGCAAAGAGCCAAGAGCACAGCCCAGAGCGAAGTGCCCAGCGAAGTGACCTTATCTAATGTTTTGCTTTTCTTCTTTACACATCTCAGCAAGACTGTGAGCGAAGTAGTCATCACCATTGTTTTCATTTCTCCGCCTATTATCTAGTTCTTCTCACCAAAACGTTCTAACTAGGCTCAAACTAGCACATATGGATTGATAACTACACTTTTCCAACCAAGTGTGCCTTCTCTTCACAACTTCTTTAAGCCTCTTTCTCTAGTTTGCTTGCTGGATGTCATAGTTAATTGCTAATTGACAATTTACCAACATCATATGGGAATTAAACTTTAAAATCATTGATTTGGTTTGCACTGCTTTTTAAAAATTTCTATTTATAAAAAATCTGTTGCCTTTGGAGTTTTCTGGAAACTTATCTGCAGAAGTGATCCAGAGGTGATCACTTAATGGTTTCAACATGGTTTCAGCTAGTTACAATAGTTTGAACAGTGGCGGATAATATTGTCATATTCATTAAATGGTCAGTTTGCAAAGTTCTTGAGATGGAGGAGATTGAGTACCTTATGATTAAGCCAGTCTGGTGATGTAATACTATTTTCTTCCTTTGCTTTGAGGTTGTTTTTCTCTGTGATTTGAGCATTTTACTTTTGGATATTAGCAGCAATCTTAGCCCCCTTTTTTCCCCTCTCTGTGCTTGCAGCCTGTACATTTGCATTGCTGTCAGATACATATATTTTGTCTTTATGAGAGCTATAGACATTATATCTGGTTTTGCATTATATGCACAAGTAAAAAGCTTCAGTGTGGTGTCTCTTAACTAAAGCATGATTGTGAAGACAGAATAATAATTAGATTTTGTCATTTTATATGTTCCAGCTTTCTAAGAAGTTGTATAGTCTTCTTTCAGAGGTAATACGTTTTAAAAAGTCAGCCAAACGTCAGGTTTAAATGAGTTAACAGAGTACTTTTACACAGCGAGTTTGGCATATAATAAACCCTTTTACCTGAATAAAAGAAAAGGAGGAGGAGGCTTATCTGGTCATTCTGCCAGCTTATTCAACCTCTAGCAGCTATTGCAAACCTTATTACTTTAGGTGATGATGCTGTGAATGCTCACAATTGTATCTCATGCCCAAATTTTCTCAGCTCCAGAGTTCTGCTTAACATATCCTCAGAGGTAGTTGAGGGTTGAAATTGGCTCTTTGGGCACAGTTCTTTCAGTTCAGAAATCAGGGATTCACTGTCTGACACTTTATTAAGGAAAGGCAGGCGACAGAAGACTTATCTCTGGCTAACCAAAGAATTCATAATACCTAAATGATTTTTTTGAACATAAATGCAGCAGAGAGATGCCCAGAGATACAAGTTTGAACACAGAATGGTTACTAATCACTTAGCTGCAAACACTGACACATGGGATTACTGTTTAGTTTCAGAAGGTGTACTTGAGTGGACTTTTAACTGCATGGAAATGTCTTGGAGGCAGGGAATTAATGTGGCTGAGTCAAGAATGATAAAAATAGAATTATTTTATTTTCCTGAAAACCTTGCCCTTAAACTGTATACAAAACTAGTTTAGCTTTATTTACAGATTCTACTTCAATCAGGAATTCTTCCAAAAGATGTTATGGACAAATTTAGAGATTTAGGAAGTCAGGAAATGAAAAAGGCTAAGCTATAAATACAGCTTCACCCCATTATCAATCAGGCTGAGCAGAGAGCTAAGGCAACAGCAGGCTTTACTCATGGAGGTGAGACAGGTATTTGACAGAGATCCCCTGCTGGATTTCTCTGTGGCATGGCTACCTCCTAATGCTGCAAGCAATATCCGATAGTCTGGATCCACGCAGCAAAAGCCCAAGGTGAGTGGCAAAGCTGCCAAAGTCAGAAATGTCTCAAGACATGGCTGCCACAAGACAGGGATTTGTGGAAGTGGCGCTGCCTTGGCAGCGGCAGGGGAGAGCCAGACTGCTAGGGTCCCCCAGTCCGGAAGGCAGCCAGGAAGTTGGCTGCTGATAGGGTATGAGAGCAGCTAGTCTGGGTGCCACTGGCAGCTCTCTCAAAAGGACCCCAGAGCTTGCCAAGCCTGCAAGTTTGCACAGAATGGTGCAAAAGTGGAGAGATCTACCCAAAAGCAGGGATGGTGTAAAACCGAGAGAAGTGCTTCCTCACTTCAAGCCTGCAGGGCGGAATAGGGGGGGGAAGCAGTTTTTGCTTCTCCTCTCCATTCAAAACCTTAAATGGGGGGAGAAGAAAGGAATTTGGAGTACCCCGAAACATGGACACAGCGGGAAATGAGATGACCTTAACTTACCTCAGCAAAATGAAGGTTCAGAAGGGATATTTTCGTTTGTAGGGGATATGTTTGCAGCATGTTTGTGTGTTCCAGGTGACCATTGTTACGGGAAAGTTTACTTAATTTGAAATATAGCTTTGGTTCCTAAACAAAACCAAATTGATATAAATAGGCCATTATTAAATTTAGGCTGAAAATTAGCTGAATGTTTCTGACTGCTAGAGCAATCAATTGCTGGATTAGTCTTTCAGTGGAATTAGCAAGAGAAAATAGAATTCCTGCAAGACAGCAATTTCCTTTAAAATACTCTGGTATTCTAGTGGAAATTTTTGGAAATGGTATCTGAAGTTGCAAGAGACTTAACTCCAATATCCTTCCATCCATTTTCCTACTAAATAATGTAAATTAAAGGAGTCTTTAATCTCACCTAATCAGATAGGATTGTTTTTCAGACATTAGAAAAATTTAAGTGCTACACATGTCTTAAAGCCAGACTATGCAGGAGTAAAATTAGAGAGGCTAAGGCCCAGCTAGAGCTTAGGCTGGCCACTTCTGTGAAAGATAATAAAAAGCACTTTTATAAATTTATCAACGCTAAAAGGAAGGGCAAGAAGAGCCTCCACTGCTTACTGGACCAGGAGGGGAACACTGTAACTGATGACGAAGAAAAGACTGAAGTCCTGAATACCTTCTTCGCCTCAGTTTTCAACAGTAAGGAGGGAGGAGTTCAAGGCAAGTGTCCTCTTGAACTGGGGGATGGGTTTGGGGAGCGGTGTGTTCCCCTGGAAATTCATGAAGAATTAGTTCAGGACCTGCTGAGCCATCTGGACACTCACAAGTCCATGGGACCAGATGGGATCCATCCCAGGGTGCTGAGAGAGCTGGCAGCTGAGCTGGCCAAGCCGCTCTCCATCA
>WAAF01016992.1:6736-18944 GCA_013400475.1 Tricholaema leucomelas | reverse complement strand
GGCTGCCCAGGGAGGTGGTGGAGTCGCCGTCCCTGGAGCTGTTCAAGGCAAGGTTGGACGTGGCACTTGGTGCCATGGTCTAGCCTTGAGCTCTGTGGTAAAGGGTTGGACTTGATGATCTGTGAGGTCTCTTCCAACCTTGGTGATACTGTGATACTCTGTGATACTGTCTTAGCACAAAGTTACAGTGGCTATGCAGGCCGATTGTGTGGAGGCATTTAGAGCTTGTTCCTGATAAACTCAAGCCAGGCAGTTTCCAGGCAGCTCAGGATGCAATAGGGCAGAACACTGCCAGAAACAGAGAGTAGTAGCATCAGGCAACAGACACAAGTGCAACAGCAGAGCACATTGTTTTACCTGCTCATCTCTTTTTATCAATACAACCCGAGGCTAGTGGACCTTTGGACACACAATAGCCAATCAGAATGACAGTTAGCGAAGCTTGATCATATTAGGTTAAGCCACAGGCTTGCTTTAGCCAAATTTGGGAAAACCATAGGCCTTGCACAAGCTAAGCATGTGTATCTTATTTACCACAGGATGCAAACAAGTCTGGGTGAACCAGAGTTCTTAGACTCAATGGTTCCAGGTTCTTTGTCCTCTTTCCTGTGGTTGCTTCTCCTCATAGCAGAAGGAGGGAGAGCAGAAAAACTTTTCTGGGCAAGCCAGGACATTTTCAGGCTTCTTTTGGCCTATTCAGGCCTACCATGACATAAGGTAGAAGTAAGACAAGCTGAATACCACCCTATATCATTCATATAATGTGTTAACATGCTAAGAGGAAAATAGAGACTCTGTGAGGCTTGCTGCTCTCTTGCGCTTTATTTATTGTTTTATGGAACTCCTTCTTGTAGTATGATATCCAAACTTGTGATGGCATTATAGGCTTGGCTGTGCTGCCTCTTTAATAATAGCAAGTATGGTTATTTAGACTGCATTTCCCCCAAAGTGTGTTAGTAGCGACCAACGGTTATTCAATAGTCTGGGGAGGTTAAGTTCTCAAATGGCTTTAAGAATTGTCTGTCCAGGGTCTGTGACAAGAGATGCTAACATGAGCATCTTTTTGACAAAAAATGGACTGAAGAGACCTTAGTAATGGTAAAAAAACACGTAAGAACATCAGAACTTACCTTGACTGAACGTAACTCTACTGGGTGATCAAATTCCTTTCCCTGCTCTTGGAGGTAATGAAGTAGACCTTTTAAAACAAACTCCTGAATTAGTATTTATTGTGTGCATCTAATTAAGCAAAAATAATAAAGCAGAATAATTTGTTTTCATTGTTACAATTAAATTTTCATTGTTACAATTAAATACGTTTTTAGTCTTGTGCTCCAAGACCCAGCTTTAATTACAAACGCTTAACTTCTGTTAACTGTACTTGCAAGTGGGCAAAATTGGATTTCTTTTCCCATATATATAAAATATATTGATGTAGGGAAAATGGATTACACAGGTTCTAGAGCTCTGCATCAGAAATATGCTACAGTCCAGCAAGCACTGGAAAAATGTTCAATTTCATTCTGTAATATGTTCAACTCCAGAAGATGAGCTACTGTCTAGGGAACGTATATCCTTAGTTTCCCATTTGAGCAATGATTTTCTTCTAAATACAAGCAAGGGAAGAGGAAATACAAATCAGCTAATTCTAAGTATTCTTCACTAGCAATGACTCCTCTTTGTTTTGATAAATCATACTGCATATGTTGCTGGAATAGGAATATAATCAGTTTCTATTATTTGAGAAATGAAAGAGAAAGTTTTTCAATGAACTGAAGTTTTTGGCTGGTTAACTGAAGTTGGTAAAATCTCAGGAAAAAATAATGATTGTGATCCTGTAGAAGGGTTTATTTCCCTGTATAAAGGAAAAAAAAACCCACATATCTATTGGAATTATTTTGCAGGGCACATAAAGATATTTATTTTAAATCTATTATATTGTTAGCGTCACTTTGTTTAAGTAAGATCTGAATCAATTCTGAACACACTAATTTTAATAATTATTCTTTGTGTTGTCATGGAAATATTATAGAGAGGAATAACTAGATCTAGAAATATCTTGCAAAAATATATAAACATTAATTGAACTCAGTTGAACTGGAAGAGAAAGTTCCTGTGGTCAGTATACCACTTGTCCACTAGATGGACTCAAGGTGCTCCTCTCTGCTTATGACAGAAGGCTATGGTGAATTACAAGAACTTTAAGTATTAATTCACAAAATATTATTTCCTGACTCGTGGGCTAGCTATAGCTTCAGACAGTACCCAACTAGAACACAAGATGGTTCACTTAAAGTTAAGGAAAAACTTCTTTCCATTGAGGACAATACAGCACTGGAACAGGGTGCCCAGAGAGGTTGTGGAGTCTCCTTCCCTAGACACTTTCAGAACCTGTCTAGATGCATTCCTGTATAACCTGATCTGGGGGTACCTGCCTTGGCAGGGATGGTTGGACTAAGTGATCTCTAGAGATTCTTTCCAGCCCTTACCTATGGAACCTGAAGCACAGTCCAGCTTTACTAAGATTTACACAACAGCTGTGAACGACAAAACAGGGAAGAGAGAGGAAAAAAAAAGAAAATGAAAACCTTAATGGAGATTGACAGAGTATTTTTCTTACCATAATAAAATGTAGCTGGCTACTGATTCCAGGGTTGCGTAGGGACTGTGGCATCCCAAATGCATTAAAGTCAGGGCTTGTGGTCTAGCTACCGCATTAAAAATATGCAGCTTATAAACGATAAACATATTTGTGTCAATTATTGTTTAACATGAATATGTCCTTGCATAAACCAGAACTAATAATGTCTCTATCTCCGCACAGCCGAGGCAACGAGAACAGACTAGCGCTACGGCGCCAGACCATTCTGCGGGAGAAGGGGAGGAGGCAGGCCAGTCGAGGGCCAGCCTATATGTTTAATGACCACTCAACGAGCCTTTCTCTGGAGGAGGAGCGCTTTTTGGATGCAGCCGAGTACGGAAACATTCCAGTGGTTCGCAAAATGCTGGAAGAATGTCCCTCACTCAATGTGAACTGTGTGGACTATATGGGGCAGAATGCCTTGCAGCTGGCAGTTGCCAATGAGCACCTGGAGATCACAGAACTGCTGTTGAAGAAAGAGAACCTGTCTCGGGTTGGGGATGCCTTGCTTCTGGCGATTAGCAAAGGTTACGTTCGGATAGTGGAAGCCATCCTGAACCACCCAGCATTTGCTGAAGGCAAGAGGCTTGCATTGAGTCCTAGCCAGTCGGAGCTCCAGCATGATGACTTTTATGCATACGATGAAGATGGCACACGATTTTCCCATGATGTTACACCCATCATTCTGGCTGCTCATTGCCACGAGTATGAGATTGTCCACACCCTCCTGAGAAAAGGAGCTCGGATTGATAGGCCGCATGACTACTTCTGCAAGTGCAGTGAATGCAATCAGAAACAAAAGCATGACTCTTTCAGCCATTCTAGATCCAGAATCAATGCCTACAAAGGTCTGGCCAGTCCTGCTTATCTATCGCTGTCCAGCGAAGACCCTGTAATGACTGCCTTAGAGCTCAGCAATGAGCTGGCTGTACTTGCCAACATTGAAAAAGAATTTAAGGTGAGTATAGGGATACTGATTCTGGCAGACACAAACTCAGTCAAAAGTCTTTTTCCCCTTCCTTGAACAGTAGGAGATCAGTATCATCATCATAAATCAGCAGGACAGCATGGGAAAATATGTAGCTGTTTAATGAAGGGGAGATTTAAATCTGTAGGAATGTCTCATTGCTCTGTGCAGATTGTTATTCATACTGCTTATATGGAATGTGCCAGTGAACTTCTTTTCTACTTCCTGTCAGGCAGGATAGTAAAGGAGGACTTTCAAGGCCATAGGTGAAGCTGTCTTAGGACAGATGAAAGAGGTGAATAAAGTGGTACCTTGGTAATTTTATTTTTTAATGAATCACAAATGCATGATTTTGAAAAGAAATAGTTGAGATCTAGGAATTGAAGGCAGCTTAGATTCTTGAAGCATGAGCATTCTTTGGGAGATTTTTGTTATGTAGATACCATGGTGCACAGCTTGCAAAACCATGTATCGCAGTTTATTTGTGTTAGGAGAGTAACAGGGATGTAAACTTGTTGCTGTCAGTAAATGCCAAGTCAGACCTTGTGCAAACATTGGCAGTGTTAGTTATGACTTAGATTAGTTAAAATCCCTTGGACTGAGTTTACCTGATGGGACTATTGAAAGCAGATGGCAGTATATGATGCTATTGTGACAGAGCAAGATATATAGACTTCACTAGCAGAAAATCAAACCCCTACCAAAGCAGTAATAGAATAATTTTCAGCACTGTGGTGGGAAGAGTCTGAAATTGCCATGATCAATATTTAACATTAATCTTCTTAGCAGTAGCACAGTTCGCAAGGCTGTGAGCACATCTCTGCTCAGCCAACCGGAACTTAGATGCTGCCGTTTGGAGTTAATTACCCCTGACTCATAAGTGTATCTTTGTGGCACCAGTCTGTTGTAAGAAGCTGAAATATTTCTTTGAGAGGTGAAAGAAGGAGGAATGTGCAAGGGAATCTTAAAATCGGCAGCTAACCAGCTGGGATAGGAGCAGAGGAGAATTTTTATCTTGTATCAGTAAGACAAAGTGTTGGGAAGAGCATTTCAGCTTAATGCACAGGATGAATGTCTGCCTCATGAAGTTCCTGGCAGGAACTTTTAGGACCTCAGTGTACAGAGATTTCATCCACTGCTTTCCTGTACAGTTCAGAGAAGAGTATTTAAACCACATATTCTGCTTCTTTCTCTTTAGCAGCTGCTGAATATGTGAACAAAAGGACTTGATTAACTTAAAGGGAGGTAAATTTAGAACAGAAAAGAAAAACATTTTTTGTACACCATAAATGCAGCCTGTTAAGTTCACAGTTATGTTGAGATAAATAGCATGTCTGATTTGGAGGGACTGTAAAGATCTATTTACCACAGTTGGAGTGACACAAGCTAAGATTATTACAAAGATAAATAACGTCATCATCTGGAATAGTCAGCAAGAAGTGTCCTTCAAACATATGCTGCGGTGTACAACTGGTGAGATGATCTGGCAGGGCAGTATTTGTCGCTAGTGCCACAAGAACAGAGAATACAGTACAATAGAAAAGACGGGCTCATTCAGATCTAGTGGGAGGTGTCCCTGCCTTTTGTGGGGGGTTGCATCTAGATGATCTTTGAGGTCCCTTCCACCCTAAGCCATTCTATAATTCTGCGAAAGCTTCTTCATACTGCCCTGCAGTACCATGAAATGGTCCTCCTTGGTGTGACCTCACTCTATCCCAAGTGACTTTTGGTTTTTAAGTTCTGCTTTTGTCACAGTTGCCCTCTCTAAAACTAGAGCTTCACTTTTAGTGTAGTGTTCTATTAAGGATTGCGACAGAGGTTTTAAGGTACTGTCCGTCAGCAGGAAGCTAGGCAAGAGCCGTAGCAGCTTGGTGTTGCAGGGTGTTAGTCAGCCAAACTCTGCTGTGGATACGCATACTCTTTAGAGTGAGGGAGAACAGGAACCATGAGGGGCAGGCCCACAAGGCAACATAGAAATTTAACTCTCCCTGAATTCAAGGTTTCACCAGGAGCAGGTGGCTGATGACATAAGGTCTTCCGGGAATGGTTTGTTAGATACTAAACCCATGTGTTGGTTCTGGGTAAATATTGAAATCCATGAAGTATATTTGTATGTACATTAAGAAAAGTTAACATTTACACTATTGATAAGTAATAACACTTAAAATACCTGGACAGGCTGGGGACTTGACTGAGAAATACTTGAGTTAGGTGCAATGCAGACAGTACAGAGATTGTGTGTACAAGTTGCAGGAAATGAACACCGCTGTCTTTACCGAGCCTGGGCTTGTTTGTGCTCCTGCAAGCTCATGTTCCTTCTTGCAGCAGTTTGTCTAAAGTTGTTAGCCTTTGTCTCCAGAGTCTCTTACAATTATCTTGATAATGTAGTCCCTGCATAAAAATGTTGCTGTCAGGAAAATATGTTACATGTGTTAGTGTAATCAAAACAATTACATTTTAAGTGCGTAGATTACCTTTGCATGGCAATCTTTAGCTCTACCTATGGTTTGCCTGAGCCGTTTAAAGTAGCTCATATCTTATCTGAATGAAAATTGAACTTTCTGGTAATACACTGTTCTAGAAATCACCTTTATTTAGTTCTGATTTATTGCTGGTGGGGTGTCGTTGCATGGGAGCTTCCTAGCGGGTGCCTATGGCGACCAGCGTCACAGATAGATCCCAGATCTTCATCAAGAGGCAATGGAAAGGGTTAATGTTCAACGGTAATGCTTATTTCATGACTAACCTGTAAACGACTTCTCTCCTGTGTTACACCATCAGTTTATGCTAGAAATAACACTGGTCTTGAAACTGTGACTCGTGGAAAATAGGAAATGCCATAATCAGTACAAACTGCTGTTCTCTGGTAAAACTCTTACTCGCTTCAAACTTCTCTGGCAGTGTTACGTAGTATTAGGTACCTGTTACATTTTGCTGCAGGTGTTGTTTTTTATAAATGTTTTGGAGGATCATTCTTTATTAGGAGTAAACCCAGAAAAAAGTAGAAGATGCCTTCTGAAGGAAGACTAACTGGGCAGATGTGTCAAGCACACTGTCAGGACATTTCTGTATCAAGCAAATGGCTAACTCAGATTTCCTGAGTGATTCTGAGATCATCAGGATTTTCTGAACAGATTTTTTGTGACGTGGCTAAGTGTACATCTTTACACTGTTTGATATTATTTACAATATTTTATTTTGGGGGATTGTGATCATATTTTCTGTCATCCAAGCGGTTTGTCCACCCTAGAGCATATCTCTACTATGTAGATAGGGATGAAGATGATATCTGACAAATGTCCTGTAGAGAAGTGGCCTGGTGTTTTGAGCAGAACAGCTGTGGCTCAGTACTCTCCAAAATGGATAAGATTTGCATTTAGTACAAGGTCCACTGCAGTAGTAATGGCAACAGACTGTTTTATTGTTTAGTGGGATGGAGTGGAAAGTGTATTTTTGAGTCAAACACAGATATGTTACAGTTAATATCCCTGTTAAGGTCATCCGAGTTTGCTTTTCCAGTGAGAAGCAAAAAATCAATTTATCATCCCAAGGTCTGCCTTTCCTTTGCTTTTCATTTATACAGTTCCTGTTACAGAAATCAGATGCCAGTCTTCACTAAGGGTATTGTCAGCTCCCTTAGAGAAAATGTAACATCACCTTGTGGAGAAGAACTGAGGCAGTGAAGGAGTAAGGACCCCCTTTATCAGGGGGACACTTTGTTTATCTACCTACTAAGATGCCTAAGTCCAATGTTTATGTCCCACTTAATTCACAAGGCACTTGGAAATCCAAAATTGTCATATGTTAGTATCAGTGTTTCTGTTCTTGGTCCCTACCGTTCATTAAGATGGGCCAGGATGTGGTCTGGAGAGCTGCTTCATCTCACATGTGGGGTTCAGTGTCACCCTGCATCCTGAGAGCATTTTCATGTGGGGCTGAGTCTGGAGGAGAGCAGGAGTCTGTGACTGGTTACTGGAGTGTACATGGACAAGGCCCTTTTCTTCTGGGAGAAGTGGCTGTGGTGATGCTTTCCTGGCTGTGCTCTCCTGCTTACGTGGTTAGAGGTAAGGCAAATCACAGTCAGCTGAGGTTTACAGAGTAACAGTATCCCCTTACCCAGGACACCAAGACAGTCTGTGGCTGCTCCTACCGCAATGGGGAGGGGACCTCACCCAGCAGTAGCCACTATCACAGCCTACAGGGCTCTTCTTTACTGCAAGAGTGGCAAGGCTCTGAAACAGGTTGCACAGAGAAGTTGTGGGTGCCCCCTCCCTGGAAGTGTTCAAGCCCAGGTTGAATGGTGCTTTGAGCAACCTGGTCTAGTGGAAGGTGTCCCTGCTTATGGCAGGAGGTTTGGAAATAGATGATCTTTAAGATCTGTTCCCTTCTAAACCACTCTGATTCAGAGTTGCACAGCTAGAGCTATGTACCCTTGCTTTCTGTAGCAGTTTAAGACACTGTGATCCCATCTGTCCTCCATAACCTTCCCCTGTTCTTCATAAAGAGAATATGTCTCAAGACAGTAAACTGAGCCAGAGCAGGAATTTTCATTGCCTTCAGTTGGTTTTTGGATTACAACCGCACTGTGTTGTGGCTGGGGTGGAGGTGGTGATTCTGAGCACCACTCTGTTCCCCAAATCTCATTTGCTATAACCTGACCACAGTGGACATTTCAGCTCACCTACCACCACTGATCACAGCTGTGACAGTATGTCACAGGAGGGGAAGCTATTTTATTGCATTTGCAAATGAGAAAATAAACCGTGGAGTTTGCAGATAAATTTATTGGATGCTAAACTATGCTGAGATACCTTGAACAAACCTAAATTTACAAGGACAATTTCTGCAAAGCATGACTGAGAGTATCTGGCTATTGTATAAAGTACCCATTCAGTATTCATTTTGGTAAATAGGATGACACTCAGAAGAAAGACAATATCTTTCATTAAAATAAGTTTTCATATATGATTTTTGTTTGAGACTACCCAAAGGCACTGTGCTACACCATGGAGAAACTGATTCACAGTCTCACAGTATCACCAATGTTGGAAGAGACCTCACAGATCATCAAGTCCAACCTTTTACCACAGAGCTCAAGGCTAGACCATGGCACCAAGTGCCACGTCCAATCCTGCCTTGAACAGCTCCAGGGACGGCGACTCCACCACCTCCCTGGGCAGCCCATTCCAGTGTCCAATGACTCTCTCACTGAAGAACTTTCTCCTCACCTCGAGCCTAAATTTCCCCTGGCGCAGCTTGAGGCTGTGTCCTCTTGTTCTGATGCTGGCCGCCTGAGAGAAGAGAGCAACCTCCCCCTGGCTACAACCACCCCTCAGGTAGTTGTAGACAGCAATAAGGTCTGCCCTGAGCCTCCTCTTCTCCAGGCTAAACAATCCCAGCTCCCTCAGCCTCTCCTCGTAGGGCTGTGCTCGAGGCCTCTCACCAGCCTCGTCGCCCTTCTCTGGACACGCTCAAGCATCTCAATGTCCCTTCTAAACTGGGGGGCCCAGAACTGAACACAGTACTCAAGGTGTGGTCTAACCAGTGCAGAGTACAGGGGCAGAATGACCTCCCTGCTCCTGCTGGCCACACCATTCCTGATGCAGGCCAGGATGCCATTGGCTCTCTTGGCCACCTGGGCACACTGCTGGCTCATGTTCAGGCGGGTATCAATCAGCACCCCCAGATCCCTCTCTGTCTGGCTGCTCTCCAGCCACTCCGACCCCAGCCTGTAGCTCTGCATGGGGTTGTTGTGGCCAAAGTGCAGCACCCTGCACTTGGAGCTATTGAATGCCATCCCCTTGGACTCTGCCCATTTGTCCAGGCGGTCAAGGTCCCGCTGCAGAGCCCTTCTGCCCTCCAACTCAGTCACATCTGCCCCCAGCTTGGTGTCATCTGCAAACTTGCTGATGACTGACTCGATGCCCTCATCCAGACCATCTGTGAAGATGTTAAAGAGGATGGGACCCAGCACTGATCCCTGAGGGACACCACTAGTGACTGGCCGCCAGCTGGTTGTGGCACCATTCACCACCACTCTCTGGGTCCGGCCCTCCAGCCAGTTCCTCACCCAGCACAGAGTGTTGCCATCCAAGCCGTGGGCTGACAGCCAGCAGTTTGCTGTGGGGAACAATGTCAAAGGCCTTGCTGAAGTCCAGATAGACCACATCCACAGGCCTCCCCACATCCACCAAGCGGCTCACCTGATCATAGAAAGAGATCAGGTTGGAGAGGCTGTTCTGAAAATCCATGTCTCAGTGACCAGAGCTGGAAAGTACTGATGAAAAATGTGAATGTGCATCTATGTATGTATCTCCTACCAAAAAAAAAAAAAAAGTGCACATATCCATATATAAAAAATACATTACAGTTTTTGTAGTACTTATTTATGGAGGCCAACTTATTTTGTTCCTAAATCTGTTGAAAAATATTCCTATCCTTCACTTGAAGTTCAAGAGTCAGGGATCAGCTTGGAAGAGATCACGGTACCTAAGCATACAATGGTGCTTAAGTTCATAGAATCACAGAACAATAGGAGTTGGAAGGGACCTCCAGAGACTTTTGAGTCCAACGCTCCTTGAAAAGCGTGATCACTTAGGGAGGGTCATGGAATCATAGGATCAACCTGGTTGGAAGAGACCTCCAAGATCATCCAGTCCAACCTGTCACCCAGCCTTATCCAGTCATCTAGACCATGACACTAAATACCTCATCCAGTCTTTTCTTGAACACCCCCAGGGACGGTGACTCCACCACCTCCCTGGGCAGCCCATTCCAATGCCAATCACTCTCTCTGGCAAGAACTTCCTCCTAACATCCAGCCTATACTTCCCCTGGCTCAACTTGAGACTGTGTCCCCTTGTTGTATCACACAGGAATGCATCCATATGGGTTTTAAGATCTCTTGGGAGGGAGACTCCACAGCCTCTCTGGGCAACCTGTTCCAGTAGTCCATCTCCCCCACAGTAAAACCAAACGATTTCTCATGTTGACATGGAATTTCCTGTGATTGAGTTTATGTCCATTGCCTCTCATCTTGTCACTGGTTATCACTGAATGAAAACTGACTCCATCCTTCCGACAGCCACCCTTCAGATATTTGTAGACACAGATAAGGTCCCCTTGTCTTCTCTGGACTAAACAGCCCCAGGTCTCTCAAACTTCCTCATAAGAGAGATGTTCCAGTCCATTTATCTCACAGCCCTCCATCGAAGTCTCTCTCGTAGTTCTCTGTCCCCCTGGAACTGGGGAGTCCAAAACTAGGCACAGTATTCCAGGTGTCGTCTAACTAGGGCAGAGTAGGGAAGGAGAACCTCCCTTGATCTGCTGGGGACACTCTTCTTAGTGCACCTAAGTATACTGTTGGCCATCTTGGCCACCAGGGCACATTGCCGTCCCATGGATAATTTATTATGAACCACTAGTCCTGGGTCCTTCTCTGTGAGGCTCCTCTGCAGCAGATCAACCCTAACCTGTACTGCTGCATGGTGTTGTTACTCCACTGGTACAGGACTTCACACTTGCTGTTGCTGAACTTCCTTAGGTTCACCTTTGCCCAGCTATCCAGTCTGTCCAGGTCTCACTGAAGGGCGAATGAGGTTGACTCTGTGTTTCCTTTACTCATGAATCTCAAATGACTCATTTTCTGTTGTCTTGAATAGGATATTTATGCATTAAAATGATTGAATTCTGAATCTTAGAATAATAGCTGCTACAAAAATGAAACCCAAACTGGTTTCTGTAGTGCCAAGTACATCAAGATTTTGGTTAATATCTCTTGTTATTTTTCTGAACAGAGGGAAAATAAAGAGCACAGTAAAAAAAACCATACAACATGTCACAAAATGGTTAGTTTTAGTATTTAACTGTTGTCTTTGTAGAGAAATTGCAATTATTTTCTGTTTTATGACAGCTCTGAGCTGTCTTGCTTACATTAATTTAAAAAAATAAATCACTAGTAGCTTTGCACAGACATATAATAATGTCTGTAACTATTTGTCTGTGACTGTTTGCATCCCTCTAAGTAAAGTGAAATGTAAAACTTGTATGCAATCCTTTAATATATCCAAGTAATAAACTGGTGTTGTGATCTTGTGGGTAATAAAACACAAACATTCACCAAGTACACCCTTGGCAAATAAATTAGCATATTCAGTATGCTCAGAATAATGGTTTCTCTTCCAGGGTATGCTTTAGAGTTCAGTTAGTATGAAGGAGGTAATTAAATAAACAAAAGACTGAGAGTAGGAAAAGGGGGGAAGCTGTGAAGAACAGACCAGAAGAGGGGACAATGTGTTGTTGTAATAAAAGCATTCATAGAAAGTTACTTTGAAGATGAAATAGAGACTGCATGAGCAGTCCTGCAAGGCCTGGAGTGGTTGGAGTTTCTTTTGATTCTTTTATTTGGGCAAAACTCTACAGTAATTTCATCCTCATAAGACATTAAAATTAGCAGAAGTTGTTGACACATGTATGAGTAAATCTCTTGTAAGGTCTAGGCCAAGGTTAATATTATCTGTATGCATTTCAGAATGCTAAATTTCACAGTCTCACAGTATTACCAAGGTTGGAAGAGACCTCATAGATCATCAGGTCCAACC